>CAEFZY010018366.1:0-29838 GCA_903066815.1 Brachyrhaphis roseni | reverse complement strand
TAATAATAATAATAATAATAATAATAATAATAATAATAATAATAATAATAATAATAATAATAATAATAATAAACAGCTTGATTCATTAAATATACATTTCTCCTTGATGCAACATGTACCTCAGTTACACCGCCAATATTACACTTATTTATAATAATAATATGTTACAAATGTAATAAATGTTAAATCCTACAATGATTATTTTTAAAAATAATAAATATAAATAATAATATACTCCAAATAGTCTGGGTCACCTCAGTGTCTAATTGACACCCCTCACACAGATCTGAAAACATTTACCTTGTTGTTCTTCAAACCTCGCGCTAAGAAGTCCGCAGACCAGCATAAAAACAAAACGATCTCTGCGTGCCTGCAGCAAACAAACAAACAAACAAACAAGCAAGCACAGCAACAAACATGTGCAAGTCAACAGTCGGCGTTGCGCAAAGCTGAGACAGCAGCCTGTCCACCGTCGTCCAGGTGCGCTTCTGCTCTCGCGCAACATGCGCAAAACACTCCTGCAAGAAGCAAAGTGCTCCATATACAATTGTAACAAATGGGAAAATAACACTGGAACAAAAAAAAAAAAAAAAAAAGGGAAAGCCAGGAGTTTTCCCTGGTTGCTGGTGGAGGGTCCATGCCTCCGTCAAACAGCTGCTGGCTGCCTGTCCTGAGGGCAACAAGGTTTTACACACACACACACATACCCGCACACCCCCGCACACACAAAGAGAGAGAGAGAGAGGGAATTATACACTCCAACATACTCCTCATAAGACCAAATCATACCCTGGAAGCGTGTTACAGCAATCGAGCCTTGCTCCTTTTTTTCTTCTCCCACGTGTGCATTAATTAAGTTAAAAATAACGCCTGGAAGTTGAGCACTTTTTGGCACGAACGCTACCATGACGCATCAGCTGAGCCGACCAGTTTCTATAAATCTGTAAATTCAAATAAAAAAAAGAGAGAGGGAGAGAGAGAGGGAGAGAGAGAGAGAGAGAGAGAGAGAGAGAGAGAGAGGAGGGAACTGTTGTAATTTATGACAAAAACAATTGCAATAAAATAAAAACGAAATAACGGAAATATTCTTTGTAATAACTGCTATTTATTGCACGGTAAAAATACATAGGGTTTGTTTATGTTTTGTATTTAAAATGCGACCTTGACCCCGGCACCATACCTCACTGTGTGTCCCGCCGTCGCGCTGCAGAAAACCAAGCAGCCTCTGTTAAAAGGGGTAAAAAAAAAAAAAATCCAGGACGCGGCGCTGCTGGCAGGAGCTGAATGGGGTAGAGGGGTGGGCGGGGGGTGTGTGTGGGGGGGAGTTGCATGGGTGAGAAGGGGGACGAGAGTGAGGGGGATGACATGGGGGTGGCGGAGGGGGGAACGGGTGAAGAGCGAGCAGAAGGAGAAGGAGGAGGAGGAAGAGGAGGAGGAGGGGATGAGATAAGTGATCTAAAGGGGAGACGATAGGACAAAAAAAAAAGTGATGATGATGAATACATTGGAAAGTTTTTTGGCCCGGGCGAGGGTGTCAGATTGAATGGCCTGTGCGCATGTGCGAAGGTGTCCAAACTGACAATGCTGGTGAGATGAAGATAGTGTTGTTGCTGCTTCTGGGCTCACGGAGGACGACGAGAGGAATCTACAAACCGACAAGATGAGATCCAAGGCGAGGGCGAGAAAACTGGCTAAAAGTAGGTCTTCTTCTTCTTCTTCTGTGGTTTTTAAAATGATTTCTATTTCTTACAGCTTCCAGCCGCCGGCTTCTAAAACTCCGCCGGCTTTGTCCCGGTCCAAAGTGTCCTTGTCAATTGCAATAGAGCCTTAAAAAAAAAAATTCAAAAAAATGGGGGACTCTTTTGTCCACAGATAGTTTTACGTCTCAGTTATTTGGCTGTTTGGATGTTGTCCCCCGCGCATGCTGCGCTCCCGGTTTCGCTGATCCCTGCGTCCGCAAAGTTTCACGCGTGATGAGAAACGCCGCCGGTGCTTTAGACCTGATCGCACTTCTTCTGTAAAAGAAGACATAAACACCGTCGGTCAGATCGTATTTTCTCCCCTGTTTCGGTTCGGTTCTGTCGTCGGTCGTTTCAACACAGGCGCAAATCTGTCTCTTTTCTCTAAAATAAAAAAAAAGCAAAACAGAAAAAAGGAACGAAAAAAAAAAACAGTTGTCGAGTCGCAGAGTAACTTTTTTTTATATAGCGAGAGTCGTTCCAGGTTTGGGTGCAATTGAAATGTAGTGGGCGCTGTGGCACCGCTTTGCTCTCCTGCGAGCTGCCTTCACAGCTCACGCCGCTCTGGACGCACTCATTTCGCTCCTTTGGAAAAAAAAAAAGAAGAAAAAAAACGACTGGGAGACCCCGAGATGCGAATTTGGACGAGAAAGAAGCAAGCGAGATCTGAAATGCACGCGTATTTGAAATCGCAGAAGATATTTGCCTCTTTTTTTTTTTTTTTTTAATGCCAGGGCCACCGGGGCCGCTGCTGCTGACTGGTTCCTTCTCATGGGAATGCCAATCAATAATACGTCCTGCCAGCGCCTATGCACTGCTGCTGCTGCTGCTGCTGCTGCTGTTTCTGAACGGACTGCTGTTCGCGTCACACAGAAAAATTCATCTATTCGTGTTTCCGTTTCTTTTTCCTTTTTTTTTTTCCTGTTGAACATGAGCAGTTTTGTTGTCAGGCATGGAGCGTGTTTATTGTTTGACATTTGTTTATTGATGGTGCATTGATTCATGAATCACGTTTATTCTTGCATGAATGAACTTTGTTTCAAACGCCGTGCTCTGTTTGGGTCAGTCTGATTTTTATTTTTATTTATTTATTTTTTTTTGGCCACAGTTTAATTCAACCCCATTTCGACCTGTGAAGAAGGCCTGTTGCTATTTTTACTTTTTACATTTTTTTTAGTAGTTTATTTCAGCTGCACTTGCTGTGTTGTTTTACTTGATTTATTTCATTTAAGGATTATAATGATTTTTTTAAAAGATGTATTTTTTTATTTAATATTTTTTGCGGTTTGCACATAATTATTCGGAGCCTTACAAGGATTAAACACACCACTACTGGTTTTATTGATAGTTTTTTTTTTCTTAGGCTGAAGTGAAATTAAATATTACACAGATAAAAAAAAAATACCGTTTATGTGAATTTTATTTAGTCTTTTATTCTTGTTTTATTGTTGTGGTTTTTTACAGTGCTACTGCTATGAGATGGGGAAAATTAAATAGAAAAAATAATAATTATCGGCCTTTGGCTCACCATGCAGAGATCGGATTCTTGTGCAAACCTAATGGCAGGTAGAAAAGGTGGAGGGGAACAAAAAAGAACAAAAAAGCAGAAGTCTAATTAGGCTGCTTTTACTGAATGAAATACTCCAAACACGTTGAGAATTGGGGTTCTTTTGCCAGGAGGTAATTACACTTGGTCTTGATCTCCAAACAGCCCTGATACTCTGTTGATCCGGGTGCTAATGAACCCAAATGCCTGGCTTTGGGAGCAGTCGCGTCGCTGCACTGGCAGGCAACCTCTCTGCAGGCCTCGGATCTTGTTGTGTTGCAGCCGCAGCTATAGGGAAAACACGAGCCGACAGCTGGCATGAAAAATATCTTGTTCTCCTCAAACATTCAAAACACACGGGCCCGCAGATTTTGAATATGACGTAGAGTGGACGTGCACGTCGAGGTTTTTTTTTCCTCCTTTTTCTTCCTTTTTCTGCCCTCTCCGAGTACAGTGTAGGCCCGCAGCAAATGTCCACCAGCTGTTTTATCATTTTATTTTTAACCTTCGTGAGTGATTTCTCCTTTAGACGCATTAGATATATCATCTGACTGAACTGCGGGGTGTTACGCTGCAACAATGACGAGCATAGATTTTTAAAAAGTGCAGCTGCAAATGTTTGTGTATTTTAAAGGGATTCAATTGTTATTGTTTACAATAAATTTTTGTTATCTTAACATGGGAAGATTGGTTTATTTCTGATTTATATTTGCATCTTAAATTTTAAATAATTAGCTTACATTTTTTCGAACAATGACGAATAACAGTTTAATTTATTTAAAGTTAACTAATTTATTTCTAAACAATTAAACCCATACTACTGCCGAATCTCGATTCCTCACGCAGATGAAAGTTTTTATTTGGTTTTGTGTGTGAGCGGTGTGGCCGTGCACCGTTTGAAGTCAAAAGAAGAAGAAGAAAAAAGTCTAACACCTTGCGGCTGTTTTATTGTGGTATTCTTCTGGGCCCGTTTGTAGCTTTTAAATTGGTTTTGGATCAATTAAGGGCTTCCGCTTGAGTGAGAGGAGATTTATTTTCCCCAGTATTCCCTTTTTTTTTTTTTTTTCATTATCGGGGCACGTGTGCGGATAAAACAGCCGCACGCGCACACATCCAGAGAGCACGCACACATGCGCGCGCTGCTGTAAATATGCGACCGGTGACCTCTGCACCGAAGCCAAAAGAAATATAACGTAAATGGAAGCACGAAGCGAGCTCTTCACGCAGAGACAGACATGTTTTTTTAAAAGGCAGCTTACACACTTCATTGATTATCGTCACCTTTCTTGCTTTCTTTTTGTTTCTTCCTCTTTTTTTTTTGCATTTCCAGTAGCTACAATAATAATAATTAAAGCAAAGGTAATGCCACGTGTTTTCAGGCGACCTACATTTATTTATTTATTTTAATCCTTTTCACTCCTCTGCTGATTCAGGTCGCTGAAGAAACGCACACATTATCCACCACTTCCCACCTCTCTGACCTCTGCGCTGTCTTTACACATTTCCACATATCCCTGTGATCTGTGCGTTAAAGGCCCATTATTAGAATGTATACTCCCCAGTCATGAACTTGGCCCGGCTCAACAGCTTCTTATGTTTTGACAGAAGTAATAAAACCCAACCCATAACACTTGAAAACCAACAATGGTCGCTATGTTTAACTTCTGGCTAAACGTTTAGGGTCTCCCATGTATCGCTGCCACGCAGCTGTAATGTGTCACACAGCTCCCTTTCACATTCGCAGATTAGAGCCTGGTCCTATAAATGATAGGATCATCAAATTTATTTATTTATTTATTTTTTTTGCTGTGCTTTTATTTTGAAATTGTATTGTTAACCTTTCTGTAGGTCATTTTTACACTTTTTCCTGTTGAGATTTTGTTCAAGAGTAGTGTTGTATATACATACACAGATATTTGTAAAACCACAAATATGTCTGAAATCAGAGTTTTAGACCTGAGACAGAGTGTTGTTTTTTTTCCCTGTGCTCCGGTTTAAGGGAATTACCACCGTTTCAGCTTCTCATTTTTGAAATTATAATGATAGCCCAGTTTTCATCTCGTGCTCAATTGAATTTAGCTGCAAACCTGACAGGAATAGCTTTTGTATTGAGTAACTGTCTTTTTTTTTTTATTTTACAAATTATGAAGTATTTCTAGTGGATTGAGAAATAAAACTTAACCCTGTTATACCCGATACAATGGCTATCAAGAATTGAACTGTTGCATATCTGTTGACACACACAACCACGGCAGTTGTAGGCATCGCTTGATTTTCTCAACTGTCATTGCATCAAAATTGATGCTGTTATACTCACAGCCAAATAAATTTAAAAACCCATGCATTTTGTATTAGATATATTTAGCAATACCGGATAAGCAGAAGAAAATGGATGACTGGGTGCATTTACTAGATACAGTAAGTTCTTAAACACTCAGAAATGTTTGTATCACAAATGTTACAGTTGGCATCATATTATCATGCGGTCTTGGAACTGTTCTAAGTATTTAAAGTATTTTTCAGGGAAATGTACGTTAACATTGTTAGAACAAAAAAAAAAGAACACAACTCAGCAGGCTAACTGTCCAGACCATAAAGGGCTGTAATAGGAAAACATTCAAGGATGTTGACTGTGATGATGATAAAAGCTAGTAATGCATAAGTTTCTTGATCCACTTTATTTTTCATCATCAATGAAAAAACTCACTTGACTTGAGTTTTTGTATTTGTATTTGGTTAGTAAGACCCATTTCAACCAAGCTTCTAATGGTCACTGATGTACATCGAAGTGTATTATTGTCAGGCAGAGTTAAATTGTCTGACACCTGAAATATTAAAGCCTAGCAGATACTACATTCAGGCAGTGTTTTTCAATTTCCTTTGCTTTTGTTCATTGTGCAGCTGTAACAATTTGACATGACAAAATCTAAAGCATGGAAACTTGTTGGTTGGATGATAGTTTCTAATTCTAGTGTGCGGTGCGTAGTATTTTTAAATGATACATTTTTGACATGTACTGATCACACTTTTCCTCCCCAGTACCAATTTGCAATTTTTCTTTGAGGTTTAACCTGCCAATTCAAATGTTATTTCACAGAGATAAGACTTTAAAATCCAGCAGAAAACTAATGAATCACAGCATTACGACCACCGATCCAGGAAAGCGTCTGTCCCAAACCTTTATCCGATTTTTATCGACTACAGTAAAATGGTGGCAGAGTGAATTTTAATCTGTTTATTATCAAATTTGTTGTCTATCTTTTAAAATGTGCTTTTACTGCACATATAAAATCACAGATGGCTGTTGAAATTAGACAAACTTTACAATGGCTTTTAAAGGCGACTATATCATTTATAAAATAAGATATGCACTGCACTATGTAGACATATTTCCCATTAAAATACTGGACCATAGTCATAGCAGAGTGCTAAGAAATAACTTGTAATCTAAACATTGTAACAAGTTCTTATCCAAATGTTTAAAACAAAAGAATGATAGAGAAAAATTGCTTTCATCAAGCAGGCGCTAAACAAAAAACTATAAATAAAATTTAGGTTAAACTGTTTTTATTCCTGAGTCAAAGTTTTGCATCGATCAGAAATTTATTAGTAATCTAGGTACGATATAACGTCTATATTACAGTCATTTTACCCTCTTTGGCTGAATCTCGTGCCTGTTGAACTTGTACCAAAGGTTTTTGAACTCTTATGAACTCTTTCACTATACAGTTCTGCACAGTGTCCAGCCTAATATACGGTACTCTGAAAACCAGGAGGTAAACAGTCTAGTAAAGCACATGCCTTGGAATGTTTGGAAATGCCTCGAATTCTGTTGTGAACTCCAACCTTTTATAACATCAGTGCAAGTTTTCCCTCTAAGTAGATGTCATTTTGACTTTAAAGTTTCTTTTGCTTTAATTTACCAAATCATCAGAAACAGTTTCCCTCTAAACGCAAACACACCGAAACGAACACTTTGCCTTTCATCCACCAGGCAAGCTGAAATGACTTCAGTTAAAGTTCAACAAAATTATGAAGTCACACTGACCCGCCAGTGCCTACTGAGTCTCGCTGAAAGCTTGAATACACTTGACTGGCTTTCCCTCATTCTCCACCTCACACACACACACGCACACATACAGGGACCATGCATGGACGCACATCTGCACACGGTGGTGACAGATTTTTTGTGCATTGGTATGATTTAACCCCAATCAATCACAAACTAGAAAGGTTGAGTGTAAATGTCATCCAAACAGTAGGAGCTGGCAGTGTTGGCTCGGGCTGGATGTGTGCACGAGTCTGCGCTCACACCGTTTTTGTACAGTGTGTTGGAGGCCCTGTCACCGTTCTGAGCCATGACCTTGGCCACGGCAATGGGTGGGCACCTGGACACACGCAGACGAACTCGCAGCGACGCGAACCCCCGTGTTTCCTGCCCAGTCTCATGCCGGCTTTGTCACATTTTGAGTTGACACACAAACATGGCTGCTTTAAGCTCTTGCACATGGCTCCAAATCCTATTCATTCCACCGATACGTCGACCTCGCATTATCCAGTTGGCAAATGTGGCTGTTTTCCCTCCTTTGCAGTGTGACCTCATGTTCCGTGTTTGCAAAAAAGAAAAAAAAAAAAAAGAAGAAGAAGAAAAAAAAACAAGAAAAAACAGCCTCCCTATCACATCGTTTGTGCAGGGTTTGACATGACTGGGAGAGTTTCAGAAATATCGCTGATGTTTTATTTTTACAGCAGTCCCCCTGTTTTTCATCTCCCATGCGCCTGCGCCTGCAGCCTGCAGATAGGGGTCAGGGGAATTGTTAAAAATAGGTCAGTAAAAATTAAAGCGTGGTCCATAGCGGAGTGATGGGGAGGGTTACTGAAATAAAAAGCCATTACTCTGACGTTAAATGCATTTTGTCTTCAAGCGTGACCACTCATCCGATTATGATCTGCCCGACTACTTTGCATTGTGCAGTGGACTCTGCTCAGTCATCTTCGCTTCTGGGTTTGCTGATTAACACTAAATGATGATCTCTATGCATGTCTGCTGTGATTGTACACCACCTGCTGCTAAACACTGTGTGTTGTTTGCAAAACAAGGGCACAAATGTGTCAAGTCCCCAATTAGCCCGTTTTGCAGCCCTCATGACCCGCTCTGCCCCCACCCTTTCTTTTTTTGTTTATTGCATCGTGATAATCAAGGGATTGCTAAACATTGTGACTAGTCTTATCTGGTACTAATCCAGATTTATTTGGTATTAGCCCCCCCCCTACTTTGTCCCTTGTTCACCCTCTTACATCTCTAATAAGCTTTTGCGTTTGTGCATTCCTGAACTTGTAGAACTTCATGTTGTGCTTTTAATGTATTCTTTGTTTAAGTTGCCAAGAACAGCTAATAGAATTATCTATTAACTGTTTAACAACAATATCACTTTGAAACTCTTTAAAAAATGCTTCTAAAGATGTTCATTTTGTCCATGAAAGGGCCCCTAAATGATATAGCTCATTTATTTAACATGAAGTTGTTAAATGAGTTAAAAGCATATAGTCAAACACAAAATAGCCAATTGAAAAATTCACTAAAACATGTCACCCAGTCTCAGAAATGGATTCATTTTGGATTTGAGTGCCTCAGTTGTCATTGCTGCACATTTCTTCAGTCTCACCACCGTCCATCTTTAGTCCCTCAGCGGCCCTGCTGATGACGGCTCATCCTGTTCAGATATGATAAGCGGACAAACTGCTCCGTCCCCTGGGCGGTTTAGCTGTCCTCCCAAACAGACAGTGGTTTACAGGGGCAGCATGGCTCTAAACTCCCTCCGCTGCTCCTCCTTTCATCAGGCCGGCAGTTCAAAGCTTTGGCTACTTCCCCCCCTCCTCCTCCTCTTTCCATCTCTCCTCACTGTCTCTGTGTGTCGTCGTTAAAGCGAAAGATAGGCAAGCGGTGTCTCATTAAAGCGGATTAGAGACATCTCTGCGTCTCACTCAGAGTTGTTTGGGACATTTCACTCCTCTCCTCTTCTCCCCCCACTCCCCTCCTCCACCCTTTTCTCTCAGAGATCAGGTTCTTTGATTTGGCCAGATAAAGACCTCTTTCATGTCGGTCGGGACGGTTAGCGATTACACTGTCAGACCCGTCGTTTTGGTCGAGTTTGACAAATTTGCCATGCAGGGTGGGACGGGTGCGCTGGGATTGTATTGGGGAGGAGACTATACAAGGAGATTCCCAGTAATTGAGCTGTCATTATCCAGTGACCCTGCCAGGCGCGAGTGCAGAGGGCTCACCGGTTCTCTATTTGCTTAATACTTGGCTAACTTTCTTTGTGAGTATGATGGATAGAACAGGGAGGAGAGAGTGGAAGCAGGGTTCCAGCCCCCCAGATGAATGCCTCTGCTTACTCAACCACCTCTCTCAAGCACTGCTGTCCATGAAAATTGGCTGTGCTACAGTGCTGCTACAAGTTTCATCCCCACCAGCCCCCACTCTGCTAGCTCCTCTCTAAGCTGCAGCACAATTAGGCCCATATTCACCAGCTGCCATTTATTTTCATACAAAATGAAAACTGGTGGCATGTTGATTACCGAATTCTCCAGAGACAAAGGGCCACTACTGGTGTGGTTTCATTTCATTAAGTAGAGTGTGGCGCACAGGATAAATATGTTAGAAAGTCCCTCGCCTTCCGTCTCCTTCCCCTTCCCCACCGTCCATGTTTACCTCAGCCACTCTGTATGCTAAGCAAATCTTGAGGTGTAACAGTTGTGGAATTGGAACAAATTACCTGAAATGTTTTGGTTGAAATTATGCAGATTTTGCATTTCCTCTTCGATGCTTGCTGGTAGACTTTGTGTTGGTTCTGTTTAAAATCGACATAAAGCAAGTATTTATTGGTTGATGGTTGCCAGACATTTTTTGTCCTAATATGTAAAATGTGCAGTATGTGCAATAAGGACTCATACCCAAACCACAAACTTAAATGTAATGCGGGAGCAAGTAATATCGAAGTTAAAAGAGATCAAATCTAGTCCAATCAGCTACTTTCAGAAGTCACCTGACTAGTAGTATAAACCCTTGTAATTAAGGGTGTATTCATACCAGGAAAGTCCTTTGATTCGCTTCATGTTTGGCGTAAACTTTTTTTTTTTGTTTGCTTGTTTTTTTGTTGTTGGTGTCCATAATGAAAAAACAACGCTACAAGGGTGACTACCATTGTCCCCCTTGAACAGGAACAATGGTGGCAGAACAGTTCACAGACCTGAAAAAATAGAAAACTTTGGAAGTCTGTCATTCTGCATTTCTGTTATGCACATGTGTGCTGTTATTAAAACTGCAGTACCATTTTAAATGTCAAGACCAGCTCATTCAATACAGATTTTGTGATGCGACACTTCTAACTTTGGAAAGGCATTGGCATGCTGCAAGTTCAATGAGATTTTCTGCACCCTTGACCCACACCATGCTGGCAGCAGCATCCCTGAGCAGAAAACGACGGATCAGGTACGAGTTCTTTTCAGTACATGCAGTAGTAGTGTTGGCAACACTGAAAGCAAAGCAAAGGTGGCTCTTGAAGTCCAAAAAACATACGTTTTCTGTAGTTGGTTTGGATCGAGGCTCGTCTATGTTCGCACCAAAAGTTAACCGCATCAAAGTTTGTTTGGAAACGAACCGAGACCATCTCAAAATGTAGGTCTCTGTGTGGCTGTTTGGTCTTCACCAGGGTTTGCTTGAGTGTAGCAACTGCTTCACAAAAGGCCACGAGCAAGGAGTTCGTTTAAAGCGGGCCAAATGTATCAGGTGAATACACTCTTAGTCTGTTTAAAACTGATTCTGTGAAGGCCCAAGAGAAGTTAGAAAATATTAAAAAACAAACTGCATCATGACGACAAGGTAACGCAATAGGGCTAAAGTTGTGGAGAAGGACAGGTAACTGGTCAGAGTACCAGGCAAGATGGATGAAGCTTATAAATGAATTATTTCAGACTGAAAACTTATCAAAGGCTGAGAGGAAGCAGATACAGACTTGCAAGGCATTGTATGGTTTGAGAGGAAGGCAGACAAGACATAGCTCAGCAGCAGAGTGTCACTATATTAGCACAGAGATTTTGATAGAGGAAAGACGAGCCCCCACTTGTTAACCTAGAGTCAGAGTAGAGGTAAAGTGATGAGTCGAGTGGAATGTGTGCATAACCATCGGTGAGTGGGTGCCCACTTATTTGTGTGAGCGTAGGTGTTGGAGAGGGTCATGGTAAAACATTTCAAGATGGCCCATTAGCTGGGGTGGGCCTGTTCTCTCCTGACACCAGGATTCTTCTCTGCTGACCCCCCCTCCCTACCCTCTCTGAGCCCCTCCGTCCCAGAGGCCCCCCCCTCCACAGCCTCATCTTGCCAAGTGTATGGTTCCAAAGCAGCGATGAAGCTGCCTGCGTGTGAAAATATTGAATTGCAAAAACATCCCTGGGTGAGAGGGTGTGTGAATGGAGCTTTCAGCACTGGGTCCGACCCGAGCCTTGTGCTACTGACTGATGGACAACAAATGGCATTTTGTGTCCAGAGCCGGAGAGGAGAGAGGAAAAGAAAGAAAAGGAGGTGAAATGGAGAGAATGGGGGGAGAGTTTGAAATTTTTCAGGAATCTTCAGTCGAGGGTCCTTATATGCAGCTTTCTAATGCCTTATCACATGGCCTCATCTGACCTGTGGCCCCTGCTCAGCGAAAGCTGTCAGGCTGCTCCCCAGCACAAAGCCACATAGCCTCAGTGGGCACCACTGACCCCCCGTTTACAGCTGTTTCTGCAAAGGTAATAGGTAGAAGTAATGTCAGTGACCTTCACTTTCCACCGCTCTGCAGGAGGGCAAAACTCTTAAGATCCCTTGATAATGTCAAATGTTAGAGGGGTGGCTGTTTTGCCGTATTCACTCCATGTGCTTGGATCGCTTTAGATTACATTAAAGGCTAACTAAACTCCTAACTAAACTTCTTCTTCTGGATGTTGTTCTTTTACAGGCTTCTGCTAACTAAGAAGTAAAATCATATGTTTAAAAAAAGCATATTCACGGTCTCAGTTGCATTGTATTGGGAATATATCTGTGCAACTCAACACTATGTTGCTGTCTGGGGGATGTTAGTGAATTTCTGATGTCTCAGAGGACTCACAGGGTCAAGGCATGACTGTACCCTCCTGTCTGGCTTTGCTAGCAAACACAGGCATCTCACTCTGCGTCTCTCCTGACTGGTCTGAGGATACCCCCCCCCCTTCTTCTTTCTTCTTCTTCCCCTCCTTTTCTCGAACACTGGAGTTTCTCTCCCTCTCTCTCTCTTTCTCTCTCTCTCTCCGGTCTCCTTTGAAAAGATGCGGCGTCTTTGTCCGGCCTGATAAAGGATGCCATAGTTCCCCTTTTCCCCTTCTTTGTGGCCTGGAGGCTGGCGGCTCCTGTAGAAGTGCAAATGGTATCCTCTCGGAGGGGCTATCCCCGTGGGCCCTCAAGGGCCCTCGCTCTCCTCCAGGCTTGGCTAATTACCACCCTGTAGCCCCCACCCCAGCACCGCCACCGCCACAGCTCTCTGGTCTCTGGAACCATGGACGGCACATTCCCACAACCAGCACCTGGCCTTCTTTTCTCCTGGGCGGCTTTGATGGTTGACACCCCAGCCTTACCCCTCCTTCCTTCATCCTCTTCCTCTCTCTGGACCTACTACACCATCTTTCTTTTTCTCCCAGCCTTTAACTTCCCCCTCTCTTGCCCACTTTTCTCTCTCTCTCTCTGACTCTCATTAGCAAAGGTTTTAAATTGCTTTCTGACCCTGACACACTGCTCTCGTTGGAAAAGGAGATGTCAAAAAGAACATGAAGAAGGAATGGAAATATGGAAGAGGGGCCAGGACAGAGATGTATGTAGTGTACTCATGTTTTACATTCTGTACTTTGTCAACTACTCTGTATTTTGTTTTTTATTTTTGGTACATTTGTCTGTACCAGTTCATAAATAGAAGTAAGTATCCATATCTTTTTGACTGTCTATGTCACCAAAAAAAGATTTGATTATAATCATATTAACCAGTTTAAAATGTTCTGGTTTATAAAACCGAATGGCTGTCACTGCAGATTCATTTGATTTCTTTGCAAATGTTATGTACGGACACCAGGCACATTTGTGCGATCACACCTCTATCTAATTTAGTTGCATATTTGCGTCTCACTAGCTGCAGGCCTGATCAATAGCTTGCCCCTGTGGATTTGACCAATTCATAGCCGGCCTTTCTTGTAGTCTGCTGTCCCCAGCGAGAGCATTTGGACAGCTTTCTGAGGAAAACAAATAGCTCTATTACAAACCAGCGTATCTGTGATGCTCAGCCTCCCAAAGGCAAAGCAGGCAGCATTTATTAATTGAACGTCTTTTGCACAGCTTCACCAGCCATTGGGCAGAAGACAAAGAGATATATGTCGATCACTAACTTGAATGTTTTCTCGAGACACCAGCTGCTGTTTAATATGTCCATTTTCATGCATTCCTACTTTTGTATTCTTGTACCTAGCAAACTCAAACATCTGTTCAGCAAAGTGATTGCTGCATCCTTTGTATCTACATCACAAAAAGTCAGGCAGAGGCGCTGGGTGATACTGGGTGCTGAGCACACCTAGACCAGTTACACTTGTTTGGCAGAGCTTTATGAATAGCTTCAATATAGGCACTATTTGCACAATATCAACAAATATAGTTCAATAGAATATGAAAGTTACCGAAACATTTTGTGCACATCATCACAATGTCAACAGGTTCCCATTTAAGAATTTGTGGTCTTGTGTTAAGTTGCATTGCAGGTACAAACTGACTAAAGATTGTCTTCATGAGATTCTTTATTCTCATGAATAAAGAGTCATGAGAATAAAGATTCCCTATCTATATTCTCATGATTAAAGATAAATCATGAGAATTTATCTTTAATATTCTCTGGGGTATTGCTAATCTGGAGCAACACTCCAGATTAGCACATATAATGATGGTGTTGTGTCAACCTGTAGTTATTTAAGTATGTCAGAGCAAACCTTGAGAGTAGTGTACAGCAAGCATTGAGAAATATTGTAAGCTTATTTTAAAGAAACTTACAATGTCTTATTGAACCAAAGTTCATGGCTGAGTCAACAAACTACAAAATTTTATCTTATGAGATTATTAAGGAAGAAAACATAATTTATGATTTCATAGAATCGTTAAAGTCTAACAGATTTTTACCTTTAGAAACATCATTGCCATGAAACATCTTGGATTGGTGTGGATTCAGCCAAACCCCTGATAGATACACTTCTTAACATATTTTTTTGTCTGGGACAGGATATCAACAGTAACAACTAAATGATTATTTGTAACTTTTTTGTTTGCGCTAATATATTCAATTATGTTTGATCTGATCTAGAAAAAAAGAGTTTTGAACCTTCATCAGGTCACACTTTAGAGACTTTGAAGTTTAACCCTTGTGTTGTCTTGTGCATCAAAACTGACCCATTACCCTGATTAGCTGTAGAAAAAATACCCTAAATGATCTTTTTCCGACTTGAAATTTTATGACTTTTCCTAAGTTGACCCCGTCGTTAGAAAAAGTGATACTTTGTTTTATTTATATTTCCATGTGGGCTGTACGCCACTAGCGTACAAGGATTGTCTTATGGGTAATTTTGGACCCGTGCATTATAAAAGCATTTAAACATCAGAAAAAGAGTTCAAAGGTCACACACAAACTCTCTCTAATACATACACACACACACCTGCAGCCCCCCACACACACGCATACACACATATCAAAGAAACTGGATTCACATATGAATTTAACTTGCATTTGACCTGCACCTGCACTCTCAAACTGCAGCTAACCCTGTAGCTAACATGACAAAAGTTCCCAACACAACAGAAAAGAATCTCATACATAATAAAAACAAATTAGGTATAGATGATATGACAGTATGCTGAATCTGAGTACCGCTAGTTGGTTCTTTGTTGAAGCCATGAGTAGACGTTTCACTGACCAACAGGTGCTACGTTGTATGTTTGCACATAGTGTCCTACATGGGATCTTCAGCATAAGCCGTTGAACATCTTTCGTTGAACAAATTCTTGTGCTGAAGGTGTTCAACATAGGAGCATCTTCATATGGTGGAGAACAAGATTTTCTTGAACATCTTGTGTTGAACATTTTGTGTTCAATGTGGGGTGTTTCTCATCTTATGTTCAACGTGGAGAGGTAAGCATAGGATGTTGTCTTATGTTGAAGATGTTTATCATAAGAGCATCTTTATAAGACGAAGAACATCTCCATGTGGACGTTCTTCATCTTATGTTCAGTGTGGAGTGGGAAGGACAGGATGTTCTTCGGCTTATGCTGAAGATGTTCAACATAAGAATATCCTATAAGTTCAACACCTTCAACATAAGACGTCTTCTGTTCAACACCTTATGTGGAGCAGAAGATGCTCTTGTGTTGAGCATCTCATATAATTAAGATAAGAACTGATGTTAAATTGTTCGCAAAATCAAGCAACATTTTGTTTTGTTGTGTTAGGAGAGGTATTTTGTAATTCACTACCTAAAAAAATATAAAGGAATGAACCGTTGACTAAAAAGGTTCCAAATTGTTGACTTTTTCTTCTGTTTCAGTATAATTAATTCAGAAGTAATTACTTCACATTTATATAATTACAATAATAAACCTTTACTTTGCAAAAGAAAACTGCTACAAACTTGGTTTGTGGTAAAAAAGTAAAACATGTTTAATACTGTTGATTGTCTTTTTCTATTGTGTAACAAAAATACACGATAAAAAATTAATTACATTGAGTAGAATTGATAAATATCAGATTGTTTCATCATGCAGAATAGATTTTGGATTTAAAATTCAATTAGTTTGCTTTATTTTGGGTCTTTTGTTAGGGCGGGTCATTTTTGACCCGTAGGACAAGGCGAGTAAACAAAATGTTAGGATCGCACGAGGGTTAAAATATTACAATGTGACCTTCTGCAGGCTATTTCTAATTGTGCTCATGGACAAACTTCCAAAGTCTTATATCTTCCTCTACTCTTAGTTTTTCTCCTCTTCAGGCCTTGCCACATCCTCTGTTTTGGGCACAGAAAAAGAAAGAGGAAGCGCTGGTTTCTCAATTGTGTTTTACGAGAGCTTAAAACGAGCTACTTCAGTGGTTTTCGTGTGTCCATGATGACCGTTCCGTTTAAAGTTCCTGAGGTTTCCAGACATGTCAGTTTAGCACTTTTATTAGGGAAGTTATTCCAAACAACACTTTACACTCTTAACTGAATCAGCTGTCCAGTGACATATTTTGCTTTTGTTTTATATAGATGTTTATTTGGTCATTGTATTTCAAAAGTGTGTGAAATTGTTTCTTGACAATTTCTACATGCCTTTGATTCCTTTTGGCAGATATTTAGCTTTCATACACAACAACAAAAAGAGCAGTTGTATGAATTGTTCCACTTTAACTCAGTTGAATTAAACCTTGATGTAACAATTGCCATTCATTCTTATGTTACCTGCCATTTCATCAGAGCTTGACCAGAGAAATAGCTTGTTGTTTTTTTATAGTTTTATATTTTTGTTTTCCACTGAATTTAAGAAAACTTTGATGCCAAGTTCCTCCACAGTCAAACGGGAGGCCCCCGACCTAGCACATCTGAGAGTACTTTGGTGCAATAACAGCAAATGTTTGTTTTGTATTGTATGGCACGCTGCTGGAGGAGCACTAAAGCCCCTTCTTCCAGTGCCTAAAGCACCTCTTAATAAAATAGTCAAGAATAACTCCTTTACCTTAATCTTAGTGCGCTTGGGGTGGGAAATTAGCAGCAGGCCCACACGCTTCCCTTCCTTCTCTAAAGCTGCTGCATGGTTTCTCGCAAGCAGGCTCCCCTGCATTATTTCTCTCTTCATCCATGATTCTGACTTTGCTGCTAGGATTTTAATTTTTTTTTTTACTTTCTGTGTCATGTTTTGTTGCTTTTGTTTCATTTTGTTGGCTCAGTATAAGAGGTAACTTCTTTTTTTTTTAGCCCCTGGGAACAATGTCTGAAGTGAATGTAGCCATTGATGATTGATACAAACTCTTTAAATCTTCTGTGATGAGGTGAAAGTTGGTGCACGTTGACTTTTATGGAGAGACACAGACTAACCATTTGAGGAACTAGGAGTATGTGTGTCCTTTGTACTCGGCAGTGTAACCCACACCTTGACTTTGGTAGCGGCAGCCACTTTGAGCCGAGTTTGTAGTGCTGCCGTCTGATCCTCGTAACCAGAACTGCCCTTTACTGCTTCATGTTCAGTTGCCCCCTTGCCCGCCTGCCATCTGCGTCTGCCAGGAGACACACACTTTCGTTACACACATCATAACCAAGACAGTGCTGGTCAAGCTTAAACCCGTATCTTCTACTTGAAACTACACCTCTGAAATTTAGAAGGGAACTTATAATGCAATTGCTCAGTGTTTGTTTGGATTTTGTTCAAATGGTCAAGAGTTTTTTGTACAAATGAGGTTCAATTTTGAAGTAAATGCTTTTTCTAAGGAGGCATGTTGGGACATTTTAAGAGTTTCTTTAGGCAATGATCGAAAACCAGGCTTTCAATCACTGTCATACATTCATACAGGTTGAAAGTATGACAGCAAAGTTATTCTGTTTTATCATTTTAATTTTTCAATCCATGTTTATTATGAAAACTGTTAAACTTGTAAATTTCAGAGTTGAGAGAAGTTTCTACACTCCCTGGGGAATGCAAATGTTATAGTAATGCTAACTACCTTCTTGGGTGAAAAATACATAAAAGGTATAACATTCTTGTAAAATTTAATTATTGGCCACTCTCACCTGGAAGGTTAACAAAGACTTTTTGAACAGTCTTCAACAACAGTATAAGGACGTATAAGCATACAGATATGCTTTTATGTCCTTATACTGTTGTTCTTCAAGGGAAACTGGAATTGGCTAAACCCATACTGGCAGGTCAAAGTTTTACAAAAACAAATTAACATAAAACCAACCATCTGTCCTCCTTTGAGTAATTTATCACAACATCCCTACGTAGCTTCTTTTTAATTCCCCTGGTCTACCTGTAGCCATTCAAAATTCAGCTGCAAAATAAAAGTTTAATGTTTTAAAAAATGGTTTATGGTTCCAAATGGCATTTGATTCCAAAAGTGTGTTACTCTGTAATTATTTCTTTCAGCTGTGTGAAGAAAGTACTAGCAATGAAGACCATAGTAGTCTGCCTTAAAACTTAATCCAGCATTAAACTAACATCAAAGCCTTGAAGGAGTATCTAAATTACATTCCTGGGGAGATAACATTTCCGAGCAGAGGGCACTGCTGGTTTTCTCTATCAGGGATTCTAGTTGATACTTTGATCACTTCCTACTCTCTTCATACCTTCACTGAGAGTGGAGATCACATCACAGGTGGACACACACACACGCGCGCACCCCCCCCACACACACATGCAGCCAGCCCATGAGCCAGTGTCAGGTGCAGCAGTGGGACAATGGCGGGATGCTTAGCAGCAAGCCGACACGGTGTCTGTGACAGTGACAGCGGGCGTGCGCACATCAAAGCTGCTCCTCTCCTTTTATACCATACAGTAATGAAGTGTGTGAGGATGGTGTGACCGGGTGGTTCAGTAGCTACATTGAATCTCACTTTTTCTACAAAGATAATGTTTCTACCAGTGTTTCGTAGCAGCAAGTAGAACTTTCCTGTTGAGGTTGAATTTTCTTGAACTTTCTCTTGACTTGACTAAGTTACAGCTGAATCTGTCTACCTTCAGCCCTCAGAGTCCAGGTAGGGCCGCAGAAAGGTGAATCGGAGCATCTGTGGATTTCCATGCCCATATGTTTGAACAGTTAAACTTTTCATTTTTGCAAGACATTGTGGTTTACATAAAATTACAGAAACAATTCCAGGTCAGTTCAGCTTCCATCAGTTCATACCCCCAACTGTATGAAAGCTTTGTTTCCATTTTTTACACTTAAATTAACCATTTTGTTTCCATTGCAAATGGGTTCACTTCTCATAATGGTAGTTTAGGAAATGTATGAAATGTTTAAAGCCCACCTGCAGTTTAGCTTAATTTGTACATTGTTCTTTGAAAATTTTATAAACCAACCATTTTTTCCCTTCATTCTAGTATTTTTGTGTCTGATGTGTATTTAAACCACTTTTCCAACTTAGGGTTTTCTTTCACTGTATTCAATAACTTTTCTAACCACTCTAGTGACGAGCCACAAACCTACTTACTCTTTCTAGTATTATAACCGTATTTTCACATTTTTAGATTACATTAAGTACGTTGTTAAAATAAATTCAAACTATTAGTTATCACAGCTGGGCTGAAACCTTCCCATGATTGGTCTGGATTAACATTAATTCAAAGTCAGGTACGGAACAACCAAAATTGAGACAAAAAGTCAAGTATCCTGTGCGAACGACTTCTTTAAGATATTTCACAATATTGTTCATTCCATCCTTATTTTCTTTGTCTACCCATTCTAAGGCTTATATGATGTTTTGAAAGGGGCTTTAAAATATAGAGTTATTTATCTAGTTCTCTTTTTTAAAACTAAATGAATAGAATTTTGCCAGTATTGCTGCAACTGACATCTTAAGTCTTTCTTGCAAGAAAATGACAATCCTCACGAACGTTTGTATTATTTCTTATATTGATTAGAAGTTATTGCTCAGGTGCTATAGATAAAGATGAATGTATGTTTTAAGTAAAAGTGATTTATGTAGTTAAACATTATTTGTGCGTACATGTCTGAATGCTCTCAGTCTAAGAAGAGATGGCTGTCTTTAAGTGTGAAAGAAAATCACGTGTGACTTCGCAGAAGCAAGGAATATATGATGGAAGTGGATAAACAGAAGTGTATTTACAGCATGCTCATTAAGTGATGAGAATGTAAGTAGGGTTGGAATGTTTAAAAAAAAAAAAGAAAAAGCAAAGTATTTATTTTTAAGTGTTGCAGGTGCCCACTCACAGCTTATTGTTTTTTTTTTTTTTGGATGAATCTTTTACTTTAAAGAGGCCAATTTATGTCTCTTTCTCATCTCCCTCCAGAGGCTAGGACTGAAGTGGCTCACTTGTTTGAGCTGGGTCTTGTGGTGGTGACTTGTGGTGACATTAATTGAGCGGTTTCTCCAAAGAAAAGAAAGGCGAATTTGACGATTGGGCCCGCGGTGTGTTTGCAGAGCTTGGAAAATTGGTTTTGTTTGGCCGGAAATCTCTCAGGTGTTTATTTACACAACATAATGTTTCGAACGCCGACCAGCTCCCCCCTGTCCTTTCTGTATGCAGGTTTCCGTATCTGCGTGTGTACATACGTGGTTGCGTTTAGCCGGTGTTTGCTCTCGTATGAACATGCCATCTGTACTGTCCAGTATGTGTTTGCATGTGAGCAATAATGGCGGAGGGATGGGGAGAAACGGAGGAGATAAGGTAAGCAAGACGCTTCCACATAGGTGTAGGCGTCCTTGCTGTCCGTCTCATGAATTATTGACAACATTTATTCACACCAGCCAGCAGTCATTACAAGTTAAGCAGACACAGTCTGAGTAAATGTCATGTTTCAGTCGCTTCCCTTCCCAGGTTGCTTTTTTTTTTTTCACAAGAATTTGTCAAAGATTCAGACTTCACATTATTGAGATTTATTTGTTGGAATTGAGTGTTCATTTAATGAATTGTAGCACATTTGCTTCCAAAGTTTTCCTCAATGACCAATCCAAAGGTTTCCGCTGCTTTCTGAGTGTGTTAGTGTGTTTATTTGTGAAATGAGCTCACGATTGTGGCAGACCTGACCAGTGGTGAGCACAATCTGTCAGTGCTATAATTTACACACTTGTGTAATGTTTTCCTGTTACTGCTAAGTCGAGTGCTAGGTCCGATGAAACGCACAAGCTCGTGCACGAACACACACAGACCGACACAAAAGACTGAAAGTGTGTTGTTTGTTTCCTGGACCTCAAGCCAAATATCCGCTGTCCACTGAGAAAGAAAGAAAAAAAAAAACAGAAATTGCTCCTTCTGCCTTATCTCTGAGCACTGTTTCCAGGACAATTGCTGTTTTACTTGGCACTACTGTGAAGCTGAAATAGTAATATGAGCAGATCAGTCTGAAGGAAAAGCTGGAAGTTAATATTTTTTCTCTGTTTTTGCTCCTCATTTGTTTTACAGATGATTCCAATTTAAAGAGAAAAATGATTATGCTTGTTTTCCACAGAATCGTAATCATGTAGGATTTAGGGGGAGAGGTTTTGGTTTTGACTTAAAACCAGTAATATTACTTCCATTGCTTATATCCTATAAAACTGAATAGAAGTAAAAGTATGACAGTGATTCAAATTCAACTGATTACATACAGAGAAACAAATCAATATGATAAATTTTATGTTATTTTACGACTTAAAACTAATGAAAACCTGAAATTCCTTTTTGTAGTAAAACAAAGAATATTGCAGAATACAATAAAAAGACATCTTTTAACTGAAATGTTTTCTGTGGCATACGAAATCAGGGGAAAGTAGTGTAGGCATGGCATTTGTCTATCAGAAAGTCAGAGACCCTCCAGGAGGAAGGTAAGGTACTAAAGGTATTTGCTAAAGAATTTGGGTGTTTACAGAGTGGTGCAATCAAGAATATTAATTGAAATCTTGATGGAAGGAAAACATTGAAAAAAGTAAGTGAAAGACCAACAATGGTATTCATTATGAATACCATTCAAAAGTTGAGGACTCAGAATCCATGAACTGCAACTGGAGTCAGAGCATCCAGAGCTACCACACAGGCACATTCTGGACACTGGCTTCAAGTGTAGTCAATGTCCTGAATGTGCCTAGCAACTACAGTGGCCTGTTGTTGTTACGTTACTCCCAAACTACAGGCAACATCAACGTCTATCCTGAGCTAAGGACAAAAACGACAAGACTGTTCATGAGTTTATTTAGCAGCAAGGCCTTTCACCTACCCTCAACGCAAGACCACATCATCAATGTGACTGATTGGACTAAAAGCCTTTTTAAAAACCAAGGATACAACAAAGGAGAGCAGCTCAAGGCTCCTATCAAATGGTGCATTTAAAATGTTCACCAGCTCTACAGGCTGATCACCTCCATGCTACTCTGCATTCATGCAAATTGAGCTCTGACCTAGCCTTGACTCAGATGGAGTGTACGATACATATACTGTATAGTACAACCTTTTAAATTATTTGAGCATTTCTAAATTCGAATCTGAATGAACATAGTTTTCAATAGCTTACAATTTTTCTGTAGTCAAATCCATTTTTACTGTCTAAAATAATATTCAGATTTTCTGAGAAAAATGTATTAGTTGTAAGAGGAAATCATTTTAACTAAGTGAAATAAACACTTGAATATATACAAAAAATGAGCTTCACTTTTTGAATTGTATTACTGAAATAACACTTCAACAGTATTCTTATGTATCGAGATATACCTGTATCGGTTTGCTCAAAATAACTATATATCCATGACTTGCCTCCTCTGCACAGCTGCTGCATTTGAAAAAGTGGAAGAAGGATTCAGATATATTACCTGTGTGTAATGAAGTAATCTTCAATCATTCTTTCTTAGGATTAAGCTTAAGTATCAATAATAAGATTTATCTTCCTCCACAACCCTCTGCCTTGATTCAATTATCTTCATCTCGCTCCCACTTTCTCTTCCTCTGGCGATCTCCCTATTTGCCCTTTTGCTGTGGATCCGTTTCCAATTGAATGCAGGTCATGCTTTGTGTTTCTCTTTGTCATGACAGGGTTTCTCTCGGTGAGCGGAGGCTCCCTTTCCACTGTGGTTTAATTAGATCTGGTAAGATGGGAGGAAAGGATGAGGGAAAAAAAGGGAGGTGGGGGGTAACCAGGTAAATGTGGGGTCACATAGTTTAGAACGAGATACCTTATTGTCTACATTTCCCCTTTTTTGGGGGGGAAAATTTAATTTGTGTGGTCCCTCCTCCTCCTTCTTGTCTTTGTAATGTGTGTGTTTGTTTCTAATCTGAACCCTTTTGAAGTTTGAAAGTTCCTCTTGCCCTTCCTCATGTCTATGTCACCCGGACCCCTCCATTCCACGACCACCACCTTATCTCGCTCCTCAACTTTCAGACATACCTCATTACCTGAGGCTGTGCTGAGTGGCGGCTAATCAAATTGACTCTAGTTTTCTGCCATCAGAGGAAATTCTGGCCATTGAGGGGTCACTGGTTCAACTCCAGGCTCCACGAATAGTACAAAACTCACCCGAATGTTCTGGATAAAATCAATTGCACAGTTCTAAGATTTTTTTGTTGTTGTTGTTGATTTGTGATAACCAGTTTTTAAGCTCTAACCTGCCAGTTCCTATGGAAACGTCTTCCGATTTCTCTTAAAGAACTACAGCAACATCCTTTCTTCTGCTTTCTACTGTAGTGAAGTGTAAATTGACCAGCCTTACTAATGAAATTGTAAATTAAAATGAAACAATGGTTTGTTTTAATAATAGCTCCATGTTATTATTACCAACCAATCAATCAATCAATCAATCAATCAATCAGAACCGTTTTCTGTATGAAAACAAAACCTAAGCTAAACGGGATTATTTTCTACAAATTTATGCACAAATAAACTACAGTGGTGTCCAACCTAATGCTCAAGGGAAAAGAAAAAACCTTATTTGCTATGTGTTAAATTTCTAAGTCATTTAATCATGTGCAGCAACTCCACAGGAGCCTTTAGCGACATTCTGTTGTGATCAGTGATTAATTATTTACATTTGGGCCAGATGTGCGGTGTGAGAGAGAACGGGCACTTTTACACCGCTCTGCAGTAAAACAGGATTTTAAAATCATTTTAAAACACATCAAATACTTACAGGGTTGACATTTTAAAGTGTCAGACATTGGCACAGTGGCACAGGGATTAGCAATAATAATAGCAGTTGCTGTCTGTACTGTATGTAGAGTTGAGATTTTCTGATTCAACATATCACTCAAAATTCTGAATTGGACTTTTCAAAAAAAGATAAAGCTGCACCTTGCAGTTAGGCTACTTCCAGACAGGAAGCAGCATGCACTGCTGGAGTCTGCCTCAGAGTTCAGGAGATGGACACACAGCTAGAAATTTGGCCGAAATGCAACAGTTCTGGTAGCTTTGAAGAACAGTTTATTTTGTGTGTTTTCAGGTTCTAATAATTCTCATATTATGCTTTTTTTAGAATTAGATTATAAATACTACTTTTTGTACTTTTCTTGTTCACCTTTGAGTTGATTCAGACCATTTGACCCCATTGTCTGATGGGGTCAAATGGTCAGACAACTCACTTTATTGCATCAACTCACTTGGATCTGTCCAGTCAGTCAGCCATGCGGAGGAGAAAGAGTACATACATCTGAATCTGAATGTAAATTAATAAATCATATATAAACTAGCAAAAATGCATTCTTACTCCACTAAGGAATTGGGTACAGACAATGTGCTTGCGATATATTACCTATGTAAAAGAGCCTTTTATTCTAAGTTTTGTACTGGAAGTGTAAAAATATACATGTATATAATTTTCAAAAAGGATAACTTTTTTCAACAGAAAATTTTTTTTTGTAATGAAGATAAATAGCTAATAAAAAAAACAATAAAATAATATAGGTTTTACCATTGCCATGGGAGTTTGCAAATTGAGTTTACATGTGTTTTGTAGATTTGAAAAAATCTCCTATAGATCTATTGGGGGCGCTTTGGCAGCAGGAGGCATCACAAGCAATCCTGTACTTAAGAGGAAAATTTGTTTTAATTTTGCAGTTTATGTGATTATTCTTTGAATCTGTGGGCTAAATTGGGATCTATCCAGGCTTGCTTTCAACACTGAGGAGAGAAAAAAAGGATCCTCTTTGGGGATTAGAAGTGTAACTTGAATAGCCAGCTGGACAGGACTTCCAGGACTTACTGTAGGGACTGAGTCAGCTGGCATGAGGGCAACCCTGCATGGACCTGACTGAGCTAGAAACAGATTTGTTAGCAGAGGGTTTGGTGTCTTTGTTTCACTTGTTGAAAAGGCAACCTTTGATGCCTAGAATAAAATATATATATAAATATACATAAAATATATTTATTGTTATTAGGCAGAAGGGTGAAAAAATAGAAAAAAATAAAAAAAATTAGGTACCCCATTAACAACAACAACAACAACAACAAAAAAACTCAATAAGTCAGTGTAGATAATTTCAGAGAGACAGAAAGGAGTCTGTTTGCAGTTGGCAGGTCTGGAGTGTGAACATCTTGAGGTTAGCCTTTGGCCAGCTTTGCAGAAGCTGTGAATGAGGCCTTTCTGATGACCGCTCCTATGCAAATTCTCATTACGCTCGCACACATATTCAGGAAAAGCGTGTTCACGTAGCAACCTTCGTCCTGCAAAAAGCCCCACACGTCTACACACACATGCACACACACCCCTTGTTGATGCACATGAGGTTGGAGGCAGGGAGCTGCAGCTGTTGAAGCAGCCAAAGGGATCAGTTGGTACACTTCAGCAGCTTTAAAACTGGCTAAGTGAGCAGGTTTTGAAGGGTGCTGTCTTTGTTATGAGTGTCGGTAGCCATTTGCTGAGTACTTGGGTTTCCAAAAGAGAATGCTTAGAAGTTGATAAAGTGTGAGCATCTGTGCAGTTATACATTGGTTGTCGGGGAAACATGTCACATTTTAAATTACTTTGAAAGATAGTTGTGCATTTTTGCTTCACAGAGTTGAATGTGAACATCGTTGTTTAGGGTATTTACATCGTCATCAACATGGATATATTTTAACTGATCTTTTAAGAAAAGGCATTTTTATGGTGTTTTGTGATGGCTTTAAATACACATTTTCTCTTTTGAAGCGGTTTCTTTTAAATTAGAGTTTGTGAACAGCCAGCTCCTATTCACAAACAAAAACATTTCTATTATGGATTGTTGAACCGGCTTTTAAATCTAAATTGAAGAAACATGCAGTAAAATATATTAAAAAAAATTCTGTAATTTATTTATTTGTTATATTTAATTAAAAAGAATATATATATATATATATATATTTTTTTTTCTTTAAAATATATAGGAAATACAAAAAATATTTGAGCTTTCATTAAAAA
Source organism: Brachyrhaphis roseni (assembly GCA_903066815.1). Lineage (NCBI taxonomy): Eukaryota > Metazoa > Chordata > Actinopteri > Cyprinodontiformes > Poeciliidae > Brachyrhaphis > Brachyrhaphis roseni. The sequence continues at coordinate 3,410 of CAEFZY010018366.1, read as the reverse complement.
AAATATATTTTAAATGTAAAAATTTTTATATTTTAAAAATATATATTGTTTAAAATTTTAAAACACTAAATTATTTAAAGAAATCTACCTGGTTTAGTGTCATTGCTGTTTTATGGCAAGTTCTACATGTGTGTTGTGCTAAATATATTTAAATGTATACATTAAACATTCATCAAATACATAAAAAAAATTTAAAATATATGTCTCTCGACCAACTTCTTAAGCGTATTTGGTTTTCTTTTCCTTCTCACAGAAAATTGTGCCAAAATTTAAATAGGTAAATAACAGGACAAAAAAAAGTCAACAATTTGCTGTGACCAAGCAAGTTTTATATGAATGTTTTCCTTTTTGAGGTTGTGGTAATGATGTTTGTGGCAGATCGACTAGCCTTCAAGACTGTGGCAGATTGGAGTGTGACATAAAATTAGGCTCCCAACTTTTTATATCTGCACAAAGAGAGCATCCTTGTGTTCTATATGTGTGTGCTTTGGCACGGGGCAGCAATAGGACATGCTATCTTGGGTTTGCGTCCTCCGGATCTGGCTTCATGTTGACCTCTCACCCAAATTAAACTTCAACAGTTCTCTGCCTTCCCCCCCCTTTCCCTCAACCTCTCTTTCCGCTGCCCACTGCCAGGCACTTTTGTTTTCACATGGTCGACTTCTCAGGGAACACGTTCATATTTGTGGCTTTTGGGGTTGGCAGCAGAGTGTGCTGTGCCTGTAAATCTTTTTTTCCTTCTTCTCTCTCAGTCCAGCTTACCCAAGTACCCAAATTGAACTGTTTGGTCACTTCCTGTCATCCCCCGGCTTAACCATCACCCTTCGCCAAGGTTGCCAATCGTGTCATAACTTTTCCTGTGGTCCATTTTACTCAGAGTTAAAATTGCTTGTGCTTATTTATGAAAAAAAAAATTGCCTCAGCATGAATGAAATCATTAAAAACATATTGAATGTATGTATAAACATGACAGACAGCCTTTTGGAGATTTTGGGCAGCGTTTGGCTCCGGAAGAACACATTTATTTAAATGACCTACAAAGCATGAGCAAACATTTTGGTCTTATTAAGTAGCCATAGAGCTGTTAGTGTGAGCACATATTTGGAGGAAACCGTCGAGAAATGGCCTGGCTCGTCCGCAGCGTGTTGCTGGACGTGGGAGTGAGGATGGGAAACGCAGAAGGAGCCAGAGTGAGCAAGATGGTTATCTGAAGTGAGGTCAGAAATGAAACTTGTCATAGCAAATTACAGCCATAATGTTTGAATTACTCCCGGCTGCTTCTTAAAACTCTGGCTTCAAAAAGAAAAAAAAAAAAAATGGATGCAGATTGTATACCGAGGAGACAGGTAGATGCAAACTGAGAGAAACTCTGGGAACAAAACGTAGAGAGATATTTGAAGACCAAAGGACGTTGGACAACACAGAAAGGAAAATAATGAGTTAAGTTAGTAGGAAAGAAAACTGTGGGATTGAGAATGAAACTAGACAGAGAAAATGAGTTTTTTTCTGGAAAAATAATGTGACTGAGTCATAAGCCAGCTAAGGAATAATGATGATGATGGTGAGAATGATGAGAAGAAACCTTGGACTCATTCGTGCTCATAGCTAAGTTTGGGGCATCATTTACCAAACGACTGGAGAGGGGCCCCTGAAAATATGTGTGTGCGTATATGCAATAATAACCACATTCCCTAAGCATCTTCTGCCACCAACGCCTGTTTTTGTAGCTGGGAATAGGGAAGGGCTTCCTCGTTAGGGAGACTATTTCAGAAGATGGGAGAGGGAAAAATAAAAGAGGACTTAAAGGGCGCAGGATGACTAGACGAGGTTGTGCAGAAGGACAGAGAGCCCGCAGGCTCACTGACTGGCCCATCCAATCACGGAGATGAGCCAAGGATTTGGTTTTTCCCTGAGAAAATGGCCTCCTGAGATTAAGCTTCCCGGACAGGATTTCACAATTCTTACTGAGTGAGAAAGCATCTTGAGGAGTAACAGAAACAGTGATGTTTGACAGTTGACTAACAATCATCGCAAACAGTGCTGTGCAAAAGTATTCACACCCGTTGAATTTTGAAGTGGAAAGGACGTGATTGGTTTTAACAAAACAATCGACAAAGTGTGGCATGCTACGTATTCAGCTCCCTTCAGAAATACAGCGAACACAGAAGTAATCAGCGAATAGAAACTGAAGTGTAATTCGAAGTATAAGTATTCCAGCGATATTTGTCTGTAAAGGTTTGAACATTAGTAAACAAACAGCATCATGGGTCTCAAGGAACACATGAGACAGATCAGAGATGAAGCTATGGAGAATCTTATAACAGGGTTAGGTTATAAAGCAGGAACCCAGGCTTTGAACATTTAACAGAGCACTCATTTAAGACTGGAGAAAGTATAGAAGAACTGCAACTATACCGAGACATGGCCGCTCATCTAGATAAGAAAAACAATAACCAGGCAAGAGGTCTGGAGGAGCTGCGGATGTCAACAACTCAGATAGGAGAATCCACTGATGGAACAGTTGCTGGTTGTTCACTTCACAAACCTGTCCTTTATGGATATTAGGGCTTTTCTGGGAGGGTGGCGAGTGTAAAGCCATTGTTGAAAGAAAGCCGTAAGAATTCCTGTTTTCAGTAAGATGAAAGCTACTTACGGGAGACGGAACATTGAATATTTGCTCTCCAGAGAAGAGACCAAAAATACACTCATTGTCTTCCATACACAATGATGAACCTCTTACAGTATGCACAAAAAGTCAGGACTGGCAGAGGTTTACCTTGTGGCAGGTCACTAACCCTATGCATGCAGCCAGAGAGACAAGGTAATGGTTTAGACCAAAGCCTTTTCAGTGGTTTGGAAGCTCCTCACAACATCTGGACCTAAATCAAATCAGGAAGCTTTGATGTTACTTGACTGATCTTGAACTATTTTGCAAGACAGAACAATTGATCTTCTCGATGTGCAAAGAGACGCATCCCAAAACATTGCAGCTGTAATTGCTTCGAAAGGTGGTACTTAAAAGTGTTTTTCCAAGTAACTGAATACAAATTCAAGTAACAGTTTTCTAATTTTTGTAGGGGAAACATTAAATGTAAACCACGTCTCACTTTTTCCTACTTCGTTTTGGTCATTCACATAAATGCCTCCAAACTTATTGAACTGTGTTTGTGTCTAACAACAAAATGTGAAAAAGGTTCAGAGGGTCCCAATACTTCCGAAAGGCACCGTAACACATGTGAAAATGTAACCTGAACGATTTTTATATTTACACCTCGGGAGCAGTGGTGTGAAGTAACGAAGTACAAATACTTCGTTACTGTACTTAAGTACAATTTTCGTGTATCTGTACTTTACTTAAGTAGATTTAATAATGGATACTTTCGACTTTTACTCCACTACATTTTACAGTA
>CAEFZY010018363.1:0-18152 GCA_903066815.1 Brachyrhaphis roseni | reverse complement strand
CTTGATATCCCTCAGGCTTGCATGACTTCACGAAAACAAGGATTTCCTCAGTATAGCCAGAAGTTGTATCTGGTTAGACAATGACAATGAAATCATTTCGCTTTACCAGACATTATTGCTTGTTCTTTGAAAACTGTCCTTAAAGGTAATAATCAGAACCACTCTGCATGAAGCTCATAATTCTCAAGGAGTCTAGCTCAGCTACTTGGATCAGTATTAGAGTTGTTTCCTCAACCTGTTTAGAATAATATTTGTCTGATACACAAACATTTTATTTGTTTTTGATGGCACCGTGTAATACATGAGAAGAGAAAGTACCGCTTTAGGCACAAGTGCATACTTGGAAATGAACACATCAATCAAGATGTTGGTATTGGCTGCAGATCCCACAGGAAAAATGAAATGCACAACGGGAGACTCTGTAGAAAGCAATACAACGACACAATGATAGAGCGACTTGCAAACAAACAATCAGGTGCATTAGATAAAAATGGAAATCTCCTGGTTCTCGTCGGGCCGTGACTAAACAACCCCGTTCACCAGAAGAGAGCCAAGTCGAGGAACGCGTTAGCCCAATAAACGTTGTTGGCAAAGAGAACGGCAAAGTAATAAAGCTGAATTGGTGAAATTAAAAGTAAATGGTTTGGTATGCACTGCAGAGAAGCATGAAGGGCTTTTATGTAGATTTTTAGATTTAAAAAAAAAAAAATCTAAATTAAAAAATGTTTTAATGATATACTTGTGCCAATAAGTGAACAGCATTTCTTAGATGTAGTCAAGCTATAATCATGCCACCAGAGTAATTATTGAGTATTACTGTCTTTATTAAGCAGGATGTGTTCTAAACCTTTGAGCTTTATGTGGTTTTAAAAATTATAGGGTGTCGTTCATCAAGTTACACAATTAACATAGAAACAATATTTTTGTCAAGGTTTCAGATTAGATAAATATTTTTACTATGTGACTGATAGTGTTTACAAATAATTTTGCAGTTTTACATAAAAAAAAGTGTCCATGCACCTTTCTGTTTGTTTGGTAGTTTGAGTCTAAATGTATTTCTTTTCAGGGTTTTTTTTTAGGAATAATGATTAATGTTTCATATATAAACATTTTTTTTATTTTTTAAACGGGACAATGTAAAGGAAAATCAATGTTTTTAAGCTTTAAAAAGTACATGGAGTGTTGCCTTTCATGCAAATGTGACAAGTCCTCTAATCTCCCATGGCAACCATTCAGGTGTTGCCATGGGACCTAGCACTGCCTACGAGGCGCAGCTCCTCCTTAGAGCTGAAGCTTTCAAGCTTCTGAGCTTGCTCCTCACAGAGCATCGCTCTCTGGCGACTGCCCGACTCAGCTCCTTCCGACTAGTGGCAGCAAATAGCCTATGCATCTAGTAAGCTCATTGCAGGAGCTTCATCTCAGTGCAACGCTGGTAAAAATAATATTGTTAAGGGGTTAATAGAGGAGCGATGTTGTGATGTCTTCCTGAAGGTGGAGAAAGAGGACCAAATTCAAGGCGTTAACTCATAAAGTGGATTTTTGATATTTGATATGTACAACAGTATTATGTGGAAGACACATAATACTGCCCCTTTAAGAAAGGTTACATGTCATAAAATCATAAAATAAAGTGATAAATAGACAGTTACCCATTATATATTCACTGATGCAACAACACAAGTCTCAGTGACTTTATTTTGCTTTTAGGTTTAAGAATGTTTCTATAAACTCTTGTAGTTCATCTGTGCTATTCATTGTGGAAGATCTTAAAAGGCTCATCAGGTGATATTTTTAGTTCCATCTCTCACACAAGCACGGATGCTGGCACGCTGAGGCACTAGAGGACATCATACATTGTCTTTGACTTTTCTATTTCTTGCTGGCAGTTGTAGGAGGAAGGGAGAAAGGGGTGACAGGTTCTCTGACCAGCCAAGCTTTGCAGGCTATAATTGGAGTTCAGGAGGCAGCAGAGGCTGCTGGGTATAATTGGACAGTAGCCAGGAACTTGTGTGAATGGTTGTCTAAGCCTCGCTCCCCTTTTCCACCAGCCATCTCAATTACTCCCCCGGCGCAAGGCTTCACCCCGACGGGCCCCTAATGCACCATCCTCAACTTCCTCAGCAAAATCTGTGTTTGTTCATACTGGGGTGTTTCTTTTAGGAGACGAGAGTTAATAAGCCACAGTCATCATTGTGACTGCAGGAGGAACCATATATGAGGACATGTAGTCAAACGTGGAAGACAGTACCAGATTTATTGAAGTACATTAAGCTATGATGCAAGGGTAACACTCCTCAGAGACTAAGACACATCTTCTTGTCTCTAGCAGAGGCACACGGTACAGCTGTGGTTTCTCAGTGAGTGAATGAGGATGACAAAAGCAGGCATTTACTCAGGAGAATAGAAAAAGACAGTAATTATCAATCCATGTCTTGGCTTTCTGTTTCTCAGCCTGTAGAACCTTATGTTCTGTCTAAAGTTATAACACTCCACCCCTCCCAATCTGTCCCAAATGAGCATAATTAAAGCTATTTTCAATTACAATGGCCAGAACTGACAAGGACTGAATGAAGAGCAATGTGCAGCCTCAGCCGCTGACTATAACAAATAAGTAGGGAGGACTCTCATAAGTTGTGAAAGTCCTTCCAGTAATTTGTCATGAATTACTTAAGATCTCTGTGCGTGTGCGTGTTTTAAATGAAGAACAAAGACCACACTATAAAAGGGCGGACTTGTATCCCAATGCCATTGGAATTAATTTCACTCCAGCCTTAATTAGTGTGAATTTTGTATGTGGCGTTACACACTTTTTAAAGTTGCTGTCAAAGCAGCTGAAATATGCCCTTTAAAGAGTAGTGCACCCTATAATACACTTTGAATATTAGTCAACTAGGTCACTTATCAGCCTAGAGTTTTAGTGCTTTTACATCATCTTATAAAAGTGTTTTAGTCCTTGTGGTTTCCAATATTTTGTTCCTTTAAATTTCCATGTATTATACTGGGATGTGATAACAACTCAACAGTAGTGTGCAATTGTAAAGAGAAAAATTAGTAGTTGTATAAATATAACTGAAAAGTGTGAGGTATATTTGCATTCACCTTCCCAAGTCAAGTCCATCATAAGCCCTCCTCTCCCTGCAAATACAGGTGGAAATCTATGATGATATGTCTCTAACAGCTTTAGCTGCTACATTTTGAATCAATTTGAATTTGCAAAATTCTTCAATCTCGGCCAAATTAAATGGAGAAAATCAGGTCTTGCTGCGGATACTTGATTATCTGTAAATCTGGACTTTCCATTCTTGCTCATGAATATGATTGAATTTAAATAACATGAAATTAGATGACATGGGGTGGAAATTTCCAGATGTTTAGGGTTATATGTTACAGTGAAAGCCTTTAGAAAGGTTTACTTTTAACAGGTTTCTTGTTTATAGATAATTTGAATGCAACAGGGCAAATATGCTGATAATTTTAAGCTTTTAAAGGAAGAATTGCATAATCAATCATTTTATGATTACCCATAAACCCATATTAAATGGACACTTACATTTTTAACTCTATAATAAATCTTTAAATATAAAGTTGTAAAACAGTCATTGTGAAATATTTCTCAGTAATTAGGTTTTGGCACTGCTGATGAAGTCGATATGCTCATTTGCCAATATCTGTCAGGGGGATAATGTCAGTGCATCTGGGCTCGATAAAAGTGCTCACAACAGGGTGGTTTAAAAATTGACATAGTTCACAGAAATTACACATGCTGAGATGCTGCCTTGCTGGTCCATCTGGGCGATGAAAGGAAAGTTCAGACTGTAAAACCCGTCTCATGATTGGAAGAATAAAAAAAGCATGTTTGACCTAAGAATCATAACTGATGTCAGAATCAAAGATTTGTTGCAGTTTTTGAGTAGCCTGAGTAGAAGTGTTTGATAAACTAGCAAGATAGAAAACATCTTAAGGAGTTTTGAAGATGTTTTTGAGACGGAGCATTTCGGTCTCATCAGTGTGGGCTGACGGGTCTTTAGTGGGTCATTGTATATGTCTCACCTCCTATCTCTCTCAACTTTGTTGAAGTCTGACGTATTGACTGATCGTGTCAAAAAAACCCCGTCATGATCAATTTTTACCAGTCAATTTTTAAATGATAGCGACATACTCATTTGCATTTAATTTTCATTAGGTTAAATTATTATTCAACAGAGAATCCACATCTTGCCATCTTACATCAAGCAGACGGACAGTGTAACTTTTTTCCTGCAGTAACAAGAACCACTGATTGTTGCCCCAAAAACTACATATTAACAATACAATTAAATGTTTACACTGCAATTGTTCTCCTTCCGCTTGTGCTTAACCAAATGTCTTGGGGTTTTGATGTTGATCTAGAGGCTGAATCTGTGCTTTCTGCCGCATTGGAGACTGACTTTTACAGGTGACACTTCAGTCAGAATTTTTTTGATGTGACGATCCCTGTCCACTTTCGAGGTGGCTTTCTGCTCAATGCTAATACAACCAGGTCCGGAGCACAAACCGAATCAGCTTGGAATGGTCCCTGCAGTGCAAAAAGATCTTTGGTCAGCAGTTGATGGCCTTCACAAGCACCAAAGGCGCTGAAAGATACTTTAACATATTAAAGACACCCTACACACAGTGACTACATGTGCATCCAGCATAGCTCAAATAGGATTCATTGCAACTCAGATGAAGTGTTAAGTAAAGTGGAGGATCTGTGGTGATGTGAGGCCTGTTTCACTTTTCAAAGGCACCAGGTATCTTGAGATAGTGTGGCAACTTATTCTTTTAAATACCAGCAGAGTTTAAATAAAAGTCTAATACCTTTGTCAAAAACCTTAAAATGTGTTATCTTCAGATCTTTCAGCATACTAACTTTCCAAAACACATGACAAATCAGCTTTTCCCATATCTATCTCAGTCCTCAAATTTAGATTCTCCAGAAAGCCTGTGGGATGTTCTAAAAAGAAGAAAGCAAATGTGATGACGTAGGAATCTAGGTTGCACAAATAGAAATAGTCAAAGATGCCACTTTCTGTATCCTCCAACCTTGTGAAATGTTGGAGTACACAGAACATTTATAGACAGAACTTAGGACAAGACTAAGTTCTGTCCTGTTGTCAAGTTGGGTGTCTACAGCGTGGGTGCCAAAAAGTGATTTAGTTAAAAAAAGTTTGATTTTCAGAGGGAGTTGTGCTAATTCAATGAAAGATTAACATGCTTTAAAGCTCTTCCATACATCTGCTCTAGGGATGCCAATAAGTGTGGAGATAGGGTGGTATAAAAACAGACATGCACTTCCTCTAAATATGAAACCTACCCCGCCAACTGTTTAATAAGGAAAAGCCTCCTTAAATATGTGGGGAAAGATCTAATGTGTGCAAGTGTCAGACGCAGACAGCTCCTCCTGGCTTACAAAACAGACTTTTTTTGAATCACTGACATCCTGGTGGCACATCCCTGATGAGTAAACTTAAGAAAGGGTTGCTCATAAAAGACTGAGTGAGAAAGGATGGATTTAAGCGCAGACGAGCTGCATTGTTGTCAGCAGGCTTTGGCCGTTTTTCTGTTTGGCATCAACTCCACCGGGGATCTGGTCATTTGGCCTTTTTCATTCACATAGCACATGTCTTTGTGCAGCTTGGCTGTCTCCACTTTCTTTTCCAAGTAAATTTAGAACTTGAGTTCAGACTCGTACTGCCAGCCAAGGCTTGTTGTCTGGGGAGAGCAAATTGAGGGCTTATCTATTGCTGCCATCAAGCAAAGCCTACCACAAGGCTGGCAAGCGGCAACTGGCTAACATAAAGACTATTGACTTTGATGGACATGCATATGCACATTATTTTTTTAGACTCATCTTAAATGCCAGGATTAGATTACAAGATAGGCTTTAGAAGGCAAAATTGGTTTGATGAATAATTTGCTTTAAAATTTAGCTCATCTCAACTTTCTAAGGAAAAGTTTCCTCTCATTAATCACTTAGCAGGCGTAACATTTTTACAACTGGCATGTAAAGTGGATACCGTATCATCATTATATGATGTCTCTGAATAGTTTGCACACTGACTGATGTTTTCAAGCCTTGTTTCTATTATTATGGTTTTCTCCACACAGAGAAAATATTTACAATATTCCAACAGACCAGTACAAAAAAACTATTTTAAATTAAGAAATGTGGGCTTATTGAAAGGTATGGTTAAGACCTGTTTGTAGGTTAATATTTCCTAAAGGTACTTTTAATCTGACAATTATCAAACAATAACATAGACAGACTGTGGTTGCTTTGGCAGCAAAAAGGAGAACCAACAAACACGTCCAACAGTGGATGGGGTAGCTGACAAATTTAATTGTAAACTTGTTGGCTAGTTTTTAAAATAATCCAGCTGAATTTTCACCAACCCCTGTGCTAGTTAGGAGTAGATCTGATCATGATTATAAGATCAGACTGGTCTCCTAAGATTCTCTCATGACCTCAGAGATTACACCAGTGGGAGTCAAGATCATTCTCTTGAAAAGTTTGCTTTCAAAACCAGCATTTGTTACACTTTTACTAACCTTTCTCCATGTGTTACATTATGACTGCGAGTACCATCCCAAAAGCAATGCTTTTGCAGTAAAGTTGGAATGGTGCCTTCATGCTGCCGTCCGTGAAAGCAATAATCCTGCCATGAATCTCAAGCAGCCAAATGAAAAAGAAGAAAAATAACTTATTTTTTTAATCTGCCAAGGAAAGGGTCCTGTGCTGCAGTCTTTTATCTTTTCAGAGGAAACCACAGTTCAATGTATGAACAATATACTATGCCCACAGTGTGAAAATCTCTTATTTTTAAGTGGACATTCTCTCAGACTCATAAACAAGCACACTTATGGCTACCATGTTTTCAAGCTTGGAGCTGATATAACAGAGAAATCCAATCCCACAAAGACCAATGGCCATGTTAAATGCTAAATCATAACTGAGGACGAAGGCTGCTGAGGTCAAGCATACCCAACCACCCAATTTGAAGCCCTGCCACCTTGAATTTTTTTTGTTTTGTGGTGATTTTCACCAATTCATCTCCCTGGAGTCACACCTTCCCCTGCTGTTTCCTCCTTTTCATCTTGTAAGAGCTGGAAGAGGTGACTACACCGGGCTTATTCCTGCCCGGTGTAGGTAACACTCGTATCTTTACACATGGAGCACAGCACAGGCTTACTTTTACAGTTGCAACAGGTCAAATGAAGAATTACCGTATTTTCCTGACTATAAGTCGCTCCAGAGTATAAGTCGCACCAGCCATAAAATGCATAATAAAGAAGAAAAATACATATATAAGTCGCACCGTAGTATAAGTCGCACCCCTGGCCAAACTATGAAAAAAACTGCGACTTATAGTCCGGAAAATACGGTAGTTGAAACTGAGAGAGAGAAAAAAATGTTTGTAATTGTATTGAATCCTTTGGTATGTGTTTGAATAATTTAAGAATTTTTTTTTTCTTTTCTGAGATTTTAATGCTAGTACTATTTATTTTAATAATCTTGATGAAGCCGGGTCGATTGGAGGCAAATCTCCTGGTAAAAGATTATGCACTTATTTTGGAAAATGAAAATGTGGAAATATTTGACACAAACTCACCTTGAATATCGTTCAGTAACAAATGTCACAGGATCAGTTTCCTCACTTATGTAGTTAAATGTCAGGTCTTTAGTGTCATACCAATGTTTACATTATTTTTTAGTTTTATTTTTTTTTACAATTTTGCGAAAAAACAGAAGACTCCTGAAATCCCCATAGAAAGTAAGTGATGAATGAAAATTCTGAGTTCAAATTGCGATCTGGAGGCAGGTTTCAACTATTGGTTCTCCTGTTCATAGACATGAAGAAGTTTGTTCAGGACGTAAAGCAGAATGAGAAAAAATAATAATAATAATTTTTCCCCCACAATCATTTTTGACATTATCTTCCTTTACCTCTCAGTCATTAAATTTAACAGCCTATGTTTGAAGTTTAATGGAAGCAGACAGGACAAAGACAGATGTGGAGAAACCCAGAAAAATTACTCCACTATTATTGTGGTTTTCAGCAAATGAAGTGACAGTGGGTATAGATAAAGTAGGTAGAAAGATGAAGTCATCATGTCTAATAATATCAGAATATCAAGTCCAATGGGCTGCAAAGGGACCTTGAAAATGTGAATTTGGAAAGCATTTTAAAATATATTTTCTTCTTCAAAAACAATTTGCATGCTGATGGTGCAAATGCAAAAGACATAAAGTTCTGTTTTGAAAAATATCTGCGTAAATGTGGCCGGAATAGCTAGTTGGCTTTTACTACTGATTTAATTTCAACTTATTTGACTGAAAATTAGATGCATTATGTGTTGTTAACCTTAAAGAGTGTAATTCTGTATTAAGTTTGTGGCTTCCCATAATTGGTTGCTGTCTTATGTTTAAGAGGTGTAAGGTACATTGAACTTTGTGGTTGCTAAAATGTGCTGCAGAGTTCAGTCCAGTCCATTTGACTGGACTTCATAAAAAAACTTCAGCTGGACCTCACTGTGACAAGAGTAGGTTAAGTTTTCCAAAAGGCTCATAAGGTCCTTATGTAAAAATAATATATTACCATTTAAAACTGACATGTGCATAAGTTTTCCTAAAAACAAATGGATTAAAAAAAATCATTCACAACCTCAAGATAAACTTTTATACAGTCAGTGTATTATTTATGTTGAGAGAAAGTGACTTTGAACATGCCATTTTTGCTCCCTCTGAAACTTGCTCATTAACCAGTGAGCAACCCTTGTCCATTTAGAAGTTACTCTTCTAAATCATGAAAAAAAAATCTTCCTCGGTCATGGCTCTGAGTCCCAATGCTGTTCTTTATGTTTAAAACATGGAAGGAACTTAATTATTTACTCTGTATAAATTAAGGTCAGATAAAATTGATTAGTCCCTACTTAGCTCACTGAGTTGCCTTTTAGATGTGTATCTGCTTGGGACTAAGATGTATCGACAAGGGGAGTCTCTCCTCTCTGACAAGCATGCAGCAGAAGGCAAAGTGGCTGCCAATCAGTCCAGGTAGAAAAATAAGTATCCTGACAGGTAAGGGAGAGGACCGAGTTGAATGTTGAGCTCTTTGTCAGCAAGAAGTCATCAAATATATATTCAAACCTGGACCCCAAAAAGGTTCTACCAAGACCAGGAATGGTTAGGTTATGTTATAGAAAGGAAAATGGTAATGAGAGCAGAGGCAGCAAAATGATAAACAACATGGTGACAAAAATACATCAAACACAAATACAGCACACCTGTGGGCTAAGAAAGGTAAAAAAAAATTCCAACCTCTTTGTGCTTCATTCTCTTTATTTTCTTAAAAAGAACAACAAAACAAACGTAGTCTGCAGTGCAGCCTTCACAACAATATAGAAATGTATGCAATTCACCACAAGAGTCCACTTACTGACTGTGCAGTCTAACAAGCTGACCTTTAAAAGGTTTAGGAACCTAAGTCTCATTGTTCTTTTGTTATTAGACTTCCTCCTGGCTCTGATTGGCTGTTTCTGAGTGAGTGGTGTATTTCCGCAGATGTCTGTAGGACCCCCCAGGGAGAAGACAGAGGAGCTTGATATCTTTTCACAGATTGAAACATATTCATAGAAATTACATTCTGCAGCTTTAAAAATGAATTATGCATTTTATTTGCTACTCTGTTGTGTCAGAACCACTCAGAAACAAAAAACAAATCTGTTTTAACTCATTCAGATTTCACAAAAATAATCATTATTATATCCTTTCCATAACTGAGCAGGCCTTCCCTCACAGTACTAGAGTTGTTCGAATGCTCTGCATGACAGACATCTGGCACCAGTGAGACCTTAACTTTCCACAAATGTTCCATTTCCTCTTTGAGTCTTTGGGAAGTTTTGAACTTCTGTGCCTATTTTGTGATGCTCCTGATGTATGAACTCGCTTTGTCAAACACAATTGTGTGCAAATTCTTATTTTTGTGCTGCCTCCATGCTTTCCTGTCTACACCATCCTTCTCTAGCCACTGTAGAACTTTGCAACCAATTCCTCAGTCTGCCAGTTTTCTTTAGTTTCTTCTCAGCTACCTTTTCCACCTTGGGAGCCATCAGCCTGAGACATTTAATTAGCAGTTTAACATCAGGGGGCCATATTCTTGAGGTATTCCAGGGATTTTGCTTTTTAATTGAGGAAGCTGACTCTGATGATCACAAGTTCTTGAGCTTAAAACTTGGTTCTTACCATTCAGCTGGTTCTGTTACAAAGAAGGCTGTGGGAATTTTATTTCACATGAAGGGAAACAGTTTGGACAAAGATACTTGAAGCTGATCAAGGCTGGACCCCATTTTTTACTCACTGACTACAAACATCGACTGCAGTTCCTAAGTCTAGTGAAGTATATTTGTTGCCACAGAAAAATCCTGTCAATATGCTTCTCCTACAAGTTCAGTTGACAATGTTTCAAATAATAGCATGTTGATTCAGTAAAGAGTGAAGTGATCATCTTTGAGATCTCTTAAGACAGCAGCTGAGCTAATAAAATAACATATTCACACTTGGTAAAGGAACCATTAATGCATACATAATGACAAAGCAATACATAATGTTGTTCTAGGTTCACTGATGAAGGGCTAGCGGATGTTTTTAAAACAAAACCAGCGACCACAGTTTTGGTGAAGTCAAAGTAAAACAAGCGAACCTCGTCTGTGTTGGTCTCACATATCTCAAAGGTCATTTAGCTGTGGTTAGCTTATACAGCGGAGGTCTCCGCTTAGAAGTAAAGTGTCCAGTAGAAGGAAGGCTGTTATTAGAAATGTAGTAACTTGAGTTTCGAGGGATATGAAATCTGGGGCTTTTTCCCTGGTCACAGTTTAAAATCCCCATTAATGGACAGTCAGAGACTGAGACCACCGATTCAGAGGGGTAGAGATTCATTGCCTCAATTACCAGAGATCAGGAGGGGTTCAGAGCTGAGGCAGAAGCATAATGTTTGGACTGCTGCAACTCACACAGGCATGCTGGGATACTTTGACTGAAAGTGCAGAAGCATTATAAACTGAAGAGATATTATCATTGCTCTCTTGTGAAGGATAAAATGATGCAATGTTTTTTTTCTGACGATGCATTTTTCTTTATAGTAGGCAAGGAATTGGAGACACTTCTTGTGCTCTCAAAGTAATTGGACACTTAAAAAAAAAAAAAACAATCCACCACAGTCTTCCAGTTTTTATTGTGCTGTGAAAAGTCTGACTTTTCACAGAAAGACTTGCTCATTTTTTTAAATAATTCTCCTTTTTGTGTGTTCTTTCTTTGTTTCTGTACTTTCACGGGAAATACAACTTTGATCAAATCGGGGTTCTAGTCTGTGGTATAACTTTCCTCTTGCTTTAACTTGGGAGAACTTATAAGTGTGAGGATTTGAGATTTCTTTGTGCTTATTTTAGGTTTCTGTGTCTATTGAGTCTCTGTGTTGTCCTGCCTACCACTTGATTGTTCCCAGGTGTGTCTCGTTTCTCTGTGTATTTAATCCCAGCTGTGTTCCTCGTTCCTCGTCAGGTCCTTGTCTAGAGTTTGTGTCAAGTCTGTTGTTAGATGTCCTTCGTTTCCAGTTGCTACCAGTGTTGAGCCTTAGCCTTCTGTTCATTCTGTGCTGCTTGG
Organism: Brachyrhaphis roseni; assembly: GCA_903066815.1. Lineage (NCBI taxonomy): Eukaryota > Metazoa > Chordata > Actinopteri > Cyprinodontiformes > Poeciliidae > Brachyrhaphis > Brachyrhaphis roseni. The sequence goes on along the minus strand of CAEFZY010018363.1, from coordinate 6,475 downwards.
ATTGACTTTCTAGATTATCATTAAATCATCATTTTCCTCATTCCAACCTGAGTCCACAGCGTCTTCTTCACCACTTCTCCATCGCATATCATGACAGTACGGATTACACCGGTTTTGGTTTATACATTCATTTTAAAATGTAATGAAGAATATAAGATAAATTTAAATAAAAGTGTTGCCATTTTCTAATTCAGTCTAAAAAGATTATGTTGGCTCAAATAACTTATTGAGATTGATCATATACACCTTTATTAAAGACTCAAGCAGGCCATAATGATAAGTTAAAGCTTTTGTAATAGTTGACTAGAGGTATCCATGTTTGTATCCATGCCATACAACCACAACCATACAATAACTCTCTTCATGACTCACTAGCCAAGTACAGGAAATCCAAAGAAGATTCCTGAACCGAAGAAACACAAAGTTCCTTCAATAGGTTCAAAGTTTCCTGCCAGAGGAACTTCTGTAAATATGAAGGAGAGGGAATTTGTGTTTTTTTGTTTTTGCATATGCGGCACCAAGTAATTATCCTAGCCAGTTCTGATTTCAGGTCTTCATCTTGTTTTGAAGTCACATTCATGCCACAGTCTGTTAACCGTGTGCCACCAGCTGACTTGAGGACACAAACTCTCACCTCATGCCCTCGCTGAGGCAGCTCTTGACCATCACTACTAATGCTGTCTGCTCTACATGACAGATGACACAAGATGCAGATGTGGTGATTAAAATTTTTATGTTTGTTAGAGCTTCTCACTCTGCAAATGTATTTCAAAGCAGAGACATGCTGTTTTTGTCTGTTCCCTTTGAAGCCAGTCATAATGATGTCCCCTACCTGGCAGCCTTATGGTGGCAAAATGAGAGGAATGTGCTGTCGTGTTCATAACCCATGGCAGAGAAATTGTTCTGCCTGTAAGAAACGCATTAAGACTGATGCATTAAGACACGCTGATGTATTTTGAAAAAACTGAGGCTTCTGACCTCTGTGGATGACAAACCACTTAATGATGGAAAAGACTGATGTTCAGTGGGCTTGGTTGTGAATGCAACCAAAAGTCCATTGTGGCATTATGTCAAAATAAAACTCAGTTGTTTCTTTTCAGAACCATGTTGTTCCTTCAGTTCGACAATAACCCAGAGAGTAGCTAATTTCCTTTAATATATTCTAAATGTTTCACTCAACGTAACTTTTGCACTTTGGCTGCTCTTAAATCAACAGGGATGGAGGACTGGAGGTCAGTCTTGACCAGGTTTTTCCTGGTCTTGGGCTAAGGCTTGGATTGTCAGGCGTCAGTCTCGGTCTTGTTCAACAAATTGGGTCAAGGACGGTCCAGAACTCATTTCTGAAAACTTAACTCCCTTTTATCCTTTCTCACAGTCACACAAACTTTGAATTAAAAGCATCTTAAGTAATCAGACCTGAAATACAATTGCTAATGACTGCAAAATCTTGATGCATGTAAATGTTTGCAACACTGAGGGCATTTGGTACTTTGATTAAAAGGGCATATCTGTGTGTTCACATGTGGTGCATTCTAGCTTTTGCTGAGCAAACACCTTCAATCTGACTGTGGAAAATTACTACATTTCCTTTTTAAATGAGGAAAAAAGGGGAAAGAAAAAAAAACACCAGGCAACCTGTAAATTTTGTCCACTTCTCATTAAGCAGATGAGAAGTGAGCATTTTTAAAAATTGTAAAACTCATCTTAGGCGGACACAAGGAAAAGTAAGTAGCGATGTCACAAATATGCACAATACCCAGTTTCAACTCTGAGAAACTAAATAATAAAAAACATAAGTACACCCAATAATTACATCTAGATGTACAGTGAAATTGCCTAAGTTGATTTTATTGTAAAAAAAAAAAGTGACAATATATTTGCCTTATTTCCCACTCCTACTTTGCAATTGATACTTTATTTACTGTCCCATCTATAGCCTGCATGTTATAAACTGCTCCAATGACTTTGCAGATAATACTGGACCAGTATGAAACTGGCTCCGTCTTTTGGTGTTTGTAGACATGTTTTTATCTGGTTCTGTCAACCTCCAACCTTTCAAAGCAGATGGCTACCCTCCTTGAATCTGGAGGTCTCTTCCTGTTGACAGGGATTTTCCCCCCTTTGGATACAAGTGAAGGAGAGTGCAAACTGAACAAAATGGGACACAATGTTTAAATCCATTTTTCCTGTCAAAAACAGCGTCAAATCTCATTAAATGTCCAAGGTATGGCTATTGTCTTGTGTATCCTCCAGCAAGTTGCTTTAAAAGTGAAGACAGATGAGATACGGTTAAGCCACAATATACAGTAAGTGGACCAAAGGACCAAGTGATAGATCTAGAATTAGTGCAATCCATCATTCTGGTCATTAGTTACACTGGTGATGGATGGAAATACACAGGAAGTTCAATGATCAAATGCAGCCTATACACTGTGCAAACACCTCATGCACAATGGCAGAACTATAATTCTTTGTAGGCTGCACGTTCTGCCTTACAAATGCCAGAAAATGTACATGACAGTACTTACAACGCCAGCCAGCTGCACATCTTAATTAGTTATCCAGTGGGGGTATGTAAACTGGGACAAATCTTCATCGCAAATGGGAAATGCTCTTTCATCCAACGCATAGCTCCTGCAACTTAACGGATACCTTGCATAACAACGCTTCTTCCCATGGCACGCAAGACAGGCAGTTTTAAGTTTCTGTGTGTATCAGACACTCATAAACACTCATCCTCCTCTACAAGCATCCTCCAACTCTGAACTACTCTGGAGCAAGACGGAAAAAGAGACAAATAAGTTTCTAAAGGCTCACCCTGAGGGGCCATGAGGCAGATGGGGCTCAGAGGAGTGAAAATGAGTAGAATGTGATAGAGCGGAAAAAGTCTAAAAAGACACTTAGAAGAGTCAGGGATGCGACAGCGGTATCAAGGGGGTGGGATGCGAGATAAAAACACCATGAAAACGCTACATTAGTTTCCTCTAGTACTGGTGGAGGCAGTAGCCATAATCATTTGCTAGTCTAATGGCAGCAAGGCAGTGATGAGAGTTAATGCATACTGTCACAGGAAATTAAAGAGAGGGGAGCCATTTTGAAGCATAATTCCTTCAGTCTCCACCCACTTTTTTATGGCTCCATTTGATTGATAGTCCTCTAAATGTTGCTCTACATTTAGATGTAATCAGGGCAGTCTTATCAGAAAAGATGAAAGACCTCTCTATTCTGGGGTTCATTCCATTTATACTCAGCCACTTAATTTATCAGGGCCATATCTGAGCACTGCCACAACGAGGAAACTGGCATAATCCAGAGTGCCAAAACCAGCGGTTGGAATGGCGTTCATATGGGTGAGCAATATAACATTTATGAATAATGCAGCCAGGGTATGAATGGGCCAGTGAATGAATGAATGTGCAGAGGTATTAATTAGATTCTGGCTGATTTTGACATATGTTCCTTAGATGGGCTGTGTCGCTTCCATGGCCTGGCTTGATCAAATGTTTTATTCCGCAGCAGTTACATCAAATCCAGTCTCAAGCCAGCGATTCAGTGGTGTGACTGATGTTATGAAAAGAAAAGGAAAGATGAACTCACTAGAACAGAAAAGGATTCAAGAGTTGTGTGACTAGTTGAACGGTTTAGATGTTCTTTGAACGCTTTTAATGTAGATCATGTCATTCTTTATGTACACAGTCACATCTCACATAAAGCCTTTAAGAACAAAGTTCAAGACCTCTCAGATTAAAGCTAGTTTTTAATGCTTTTGTATTTCCCTGCTTCACTGTCATGAAGAAAAAGTTAAGGTATCCACTGCTGACTTTTAAAAACTATTACATTTTAAACAATCCTTTGGTGTTTTTGACAATTTGGTAATGGAAAGGTAATTTACAGAAATAATTTTGTTGGATATTCCTCTGAAATATGTTCTCTGATGAATACTTTATTATGCCTCTAAATGTCTGTTATGACACATTTAAATGCATTTAAATATACATTTTTGAGTTGCTTTATCACAAACTTGATTAATTAAATATAATTAATTAATTAAGTTTAATTAATTATAAACTTGTTTATAACTAATTATAAACAGGTTTAATTTATAATTTTTGCTTTATTTACTCAAAAATAAAGCAATTTTTGAGTTGCTTTATCACAAACATATTTAATTAATTCCCTAGTTCAATTAAAAAAAACAATTTGTTCTGCAATATTTTAGGTTTTCATGACTATACACAGTAGGTCTTTTGTACCTTACCTTAATTCTAAACCCTATTATTTTAACATACAACACATGCATTTATATCAGAGATGTTCAAAATGCAGCCAGCAATTCAAGAATGATGGAAGTATGGTTCTCCAACGCCGGTGGTTGATACTGATAGAGACCTTTTACTTTTGTAAAAGTAGAAGACACAACATATTAGTCTTTTACCTGCCACTCTGTTTACATTCATCTATCAAGTGATTTTTACTCAACAGCAAACTGTAGTGCACCAAAATCAGTCTATTTCCTCCATTGCTTGTTCAAGAGCTTATCAATAAATATCACTGCATTTGAAAATATGATTAAATGAAGTTACTGCACGAAGTTTAATGATATAAATCACTCTTTTGTATGTGTCCTAAAGAAAAAAAAAAACTTTCAAACTATTGGGAGATGTAAGGGCTGTCACTCATCGTTTCCCACAATCATGTAGCAAATCGTGTAACATCTATGTTTTTTAAATATTTAAAGGCCATGCTGCAGGTCTCTGTTGAACAAACTTTAATCAATTAAAACAATGGCAGACCAAGTGAAATTCCAATGCACAAAATATCTAATCTTCCTTAATGACATCCACTGCCTCAATAACTAAATTATTTTTTAATTCAAAGCTTTGAATAAACCTTGTAGGTACACAGTGACAAAACTAGAGATGACAAGGAAATAAAGGAGTTAATGGGGAAGCTGCAGTATTGTGACATGTGTCTTTGAAACAAAAGGAATCCTCAAATTATTATTAAAATCCACTTTATTTTCTCTAAAGAGACACATTTCCTTTAATCCCACAGTAAAATAGATTTTCTTGCCAAATACTTCCGCTTGCATATCGGACAAAAAAAAAAAAAGACCAACAGCACTCAACATTTTAATTACTCTTCACTATCAACGGAATAAACTTGTTCTATGCTGACACTGAAAATATTTTAAATGGTAAAAATGCCTGCCTCCTCCAGTGAAGCAGTTCAGAAAGTTAAATTAACATCAAAGCTGTTCAAATTTAAATACTGATATCTGATAAACAGAAGAAAAAAACCATATTTTTATTAATGCTGTTCCTCTCACACTGTGCCCTGCAGGGTGGAGAAAAAGCAAACATCAGCATAAAGGTGACTGGAATCGAAGAGGACCTCTAATTATCTAAAGGATCAAATACTCTGCCCATCCCTCTGGGTAAACCATTGCTTAGAAACTCCTATCCCCAACAAAAGAAACACTGCGCATGTTTGAGCTGAGATATCAGGGGATTACTTGTCCTTAATGTTTGACTTAAACATTCAGTGCAAATGCTCTCGGAATGAGATGTGTGGTAATTTTGTACAACCAGTTAAGTTAAATCCCTCCATCAATAATCGGTCTATAATGTCATTGACTGTGCCTGAAAGACAAGACAGATTAAAAACAAGCAGCTCTGTGGGTGACAGCGACAGAGCTTTACACTCTTTTTGAATGTAGTGTAAAGATATTTGAAAGTAATAAAACGTTCAAAACTATCTAAATACTTATGTAGAAGTATTTATACTTCTGAATCTTCTCCATGTCTTTTTTACGGATATGATGTGTGTGGAGTGGACCCAATTGCAGCATGCAGTAGACGTAGTATATTGTAGATATTTTAATGTAGAAAACCAACAACAAAAATCCAAAATCCAGGAGTACAAGGAAATCCAAAGGTAGCAAATGGAACAAAGGGCCTAGCTAGATGAGATGACTGATTGCAGGTGTGAGTAGTTGGCACAGGAATTAGCTGAGGGGCGGGGAGAAGGTGGCACAGGGAAACTAAGAAGGTCTGCTGAGGAATACAAAAGGGATGAAACAGAGAGCTGAAAATACTTCTAATACAGATGACACACTAACTAGAATCACTAAAGAAAGATGGACATAGATTCAGACAAAAAGACTAACTAAACCTAAAGTGACAAAATAAGAAAACGTAAAACACTACAGGGGAAACTAGAAGGACTTACTGTATTTTCCGCACTATAAGGCGCACCTAAAAGCCCACAATTTTCTCAAAAGCCGACAGTGCGCCTTATAATCCGGTGCGCCTTATGGACCACTTTATTAAAGTGTTTTAAATGTAGTAATTTATTTCAGCCACTGGGTGGCTTCCCGTTCATATTTGCTACATCTTGTTCATGGATCTGAGTATTGAGTGGTGCGGCTCTCAAGGCAGACTTCGTTTATTACTTCGTTCTATTGTGTGCGTCC
>CAEFZY010018362.1:0-11567 GCA_903066815.1 Brachyrhaphis roseni | reverse complement strand
AAGACATAACTTTTAGTTTCTTCTATCTGTTCTCGGCTCCCACACTGAGCTGCTCCACTTTCTCAGCTCCTCCCTCCAGTTTCAAACTCTTATAATTAACTAAAAGTTACAGAGTTAAATATGAATGAAATGCTTGCTACTTTTAACAGAAAAGCTTAAGTCCATGAAAGCAGTGAAGCAGTTTTGCTAATATGGCAGCTTATCATGATTTAGTCAAAGTAATAAAGTAACAAACTGCAGTCTGATTTATATTGTTAATGTGTTTCTTTAAACTGAGCAGTGAACGTAAATAAAATGTTTACATGTCTTTTTTCTTTAAGTATTTACTTACTGGAAGGTTTTTATTTGTGCTGTAGAGCCACAGCTAAAAGCTAGCAGCTAACAGCTAGCAGCTAACAGCTAGCAGCTAACAGCTAGCAGCTAGCAGCTAGCTCCAGCCGGTCCCACACTTTGGACTGAACCATTGTTCTAATAATGGTGGGGGGACCTAAAAATTTATTCTTATTTTTTTTCTGAGATAAATGGCAGATTTATTTCGTTCTTTGTTTCTTTTGCCTTTTCATATTAATATTATTTAAATGCTAACGTTTCTTCAATGATTAATTTTTTTGGGGGGGACAATTTTAGACTTTTCCAATATTGGGGGGTCCGGACCCCCCAAACCCCCCGGGATTTACGCCTATGCCAGTCAGGATTCAAAAGTCAACCAATCAATCCCATTTTGAAAATACGGCTGAGCCCAGGAAATAAGAGCAACACTCGGTTTGATCAGATTCCTGCAGCTTTATTCTGATTATAGTTGGTGTTTCTGATAACTGGAATGAATGTTTGTTTTGAGCCAACAGAAATCAAAGATGTCTCTGGACAGTCGACGTGTCCCAGATACAGAACAGATATTGGGTTTTATGGGGATGAGATTTATGAAGCCGGACTCGAATCCAGAGGGACCGTATGGGTTCTCATTCAGGTGGATTCTGTGTCCATCACCACTGCCAGTTCATTTAAACTTCAGTACAAACCCGTCTGCCAGGTTCTGTTTAAATGGGCCGGGTTAAATGTCTCTCCTGATGATAAAACCACCCTGAGTGGAATAATTTCAAACTTCCTTGTTGTGACTCTACGGTTGTAAATATGCTCTCCAAACCTCTCTGGTTTATTAATGACAGGAGTTCACCCTAACCTAGTTTGGCCTCCATCTAATCTGCAAAGTGAAACTTTTGAAAACAACTTCAACAAAAAGTCCATGGATGAAAAACACAGATGAGTCTGTAAAATTACTCAGGTGAACAGACATCTACACCTACAGACACGACGACGACCCAAACCACAGGTACACATCATCAGATCTAATAAGGAACAAAGGTTTTTATTCACTTTATCAACTTATTACCAAGGACATTTTTATTACTGAAGGGTCACATGGATACAGTTACAGCCGTCATAAAGCAGGACATTTACCAGAACCTCAGAACAGCCCAACAACCATTAAAATAATGACCTTCCAGTCCATTAAAGGAAAAGTGCTTATTAAGAACCAGAAAAGTCCACAAATTCTGGAGGGGCGTATTAATCGGCCCAGAATCAGAGGTTCTGTTGCCGAGTTGGGTCCACTGAGCTCGGGTTTGAGCAAACAAAATTTTAATAGTTTAAAACAACAAATGCTTTTGTCTGTCTCAGTGGCGTCATGAAAACGGTCTGTGTTGGCTCCTACTGGATGTTCTGCTGTTTCCACCATGTTCTCTGGGTCAAAGGTCATCTGTATGAGAATGAGTGAGTGAGGTGATGATGGGTATGCATGTCTGAGTTTGGATCCATATGAATGAGTGGGACTGCGATACAATTCCTGAAATGGCCACTGTATGAAAACCGAACATGGTCTTTGAAAGACGATCAAACCCAGAGCGACGGCCGTCCTCTTCCTCAATCATGGAGTATTTTCTAGCTCCACTTTATTTAGAGTGTAAAACAGGGCAACTCCTGGCTTCATGCTCGTAACGGCAAAGAAAATACATTATACGCGCCTTCAGAATTTCAGAAAGGAGTTGGCAGAAAACAGTCCTAGAGAAACTAACAATACATAGAGTAAAAACAGATGCAGCCTTAAACTTGACCGTAGAAGGAAAACTGTCTGAGACGGCCAGTTAAAAGTCAGGATTCCTGAAAAAACAACCGTTTTCTCCAGTCTACATGATGCTGTTTTCCTCAAAGTTTGTGGCGATTGAAAGATAAATTTAGAAAAACCGTAACAGGTATCAACGTCGTATCATTCTTCTGAACAGAACAGATTTCTCTACAGGCAGAAAGTTAAACTGTTTCTCTGACAGAATAACGACAAAGCGAAGACTCAGAAGCAGCATATTTTGATGATTGTTTCATCACCTGACTCCATTCATTCCAATGGGATTTCTGAGTGCGGTTTATGGCTAACTACGTCGCCACGGTTACTCAAAAACACCAACACAAATGGCAAACATCATACTTCCAGGCTGAACGTTTTCGTAAATATATTGTTCAGAACAGCAGAAGAAGAATAAATAGTACAGTTTAGAGGCGTTTTTATTAATTTCTCAGCTGGCTGAAATAATTCAGAAAATATTATTATTGTCTCTTCTTCTCTCATGATAAATCAACCATTAGTGTGTTTGTTATTTACGATATACCAAGCTAAATTAAGCTTTTTTAAACGGAAAACGGACTGGGTGAGACCGGGAGGAAAACTAAAACAGGAAGTCAAAGCATAACTGTAAATGTGTTGAGAAAACTTCAGCTTACAGATGAAATGTTTAAAAATAGCTTCTTAAGGCAGGCGATGACAGCCATTAAATGGATCCATTATTTAACTCTGCAGTTTTTATTCTGCGAACCTAAAGATCAGTTTAAATGCTGCCACATGGCCATTATTAGCTTTAGCGAGAGAAGCATTGCATGAATATTTACTGTGTATCCTTTTCTCAGAGCAGATGTGAAACTCAGCATCTGTATTGATTACAGCCTCCATCTGTTGGGCATTTTCCCTCCAGTTTCTATTGTGAATTAGTCCCTTTGTTGTGTTATTTTCCCATCCATCCTCCCAGTGTTTCCATGAGTCACTGGAGGCGCTCTCCGCCGAGATGCAGGCCCAGAGTATTATTACAGACAGACTGCTTATTTATGGCTTTCTCATCAATAAATGGCTCATTGTCCTGGGGAGCCAGGAGATTCACTGTGGAATAAATTCATATTTTCAAACAGGAACACAGTAATGCATAGATTATTTTGTTTCACTGGATGGTTGTGGTTCCCAGACTGACGAGGAAAATAGTCAGTTTTTTCTATCCTAACAATCAAAACAGAAACTGTTTCCCCTCTGGAAGTTTGAATTTACTTAATAATATCTAAAGTATAATTTCTTGTGCCTGTCTTTGCACATAAAATGAAGCGAGAGGTTCCTCAGGGTTCTGTTCTGGGCCCTTATACATATTCTTGAATAGAGAATTAAGGACATTCTGTTTGCTACTTATTATGTTTTGCTTGTAATTAACGACCAGCTTGATTACTACAGCTCCGTAGAAAGCAGGCGGTAGCGCCACCTGCTGACCACACACTGGTTCATTGAGTCCAAACACACCAATAGAAACCAGGCCATTTATTCTATGCAACATGTTTCTAAACTGCTTCAGATTTAATGGAAACCTGGATGAACCCATGACTGATGATACGGTTCTGGTCAAGATTCTGTCCTGGGATGTTTTTAAAAATGCCAGTGAAACCCAGAGGAGCTGCATTTAAAACAGGAATGTTCAGTGTTGAAAACCTTGGAACGTTTTCCAAAGCTTGTTCTCTTGTGGAGGCTGAAACTCCAGACAATAGTCTGAACCAGTCCGACAGAACAAACAGCCCACTGGGGACACATCTGAGTGGAAAGTTTAGTGGAAAGCTGTCGGCTGTTTATCTTCTGGTGTCAGATGTTAACTGGAGGAATATGTCTCTTCACACACGCTGCGGTCAAACGCACGTTCCCTCTGACCACATGTTGGTGCGTCGCGGCTCCCCGGACGGGACCGGAGTCTGGATGGGACCGAGGACGGGCTGGGTGGGTCTGAGCTCTGCTCTCCGTTTGTCATAACGATGTTGTGTCTGGGCCGGAGCGCTGGGAAGGTGGGTGGGCATCTGCAGATACCAAACTGGTATTAAACTGGGAGATTCAGCTCAGGGGATTTAACAGACGTAATTCCACTCCCTCCGAAGGATCTGCCAAAGCCACTTCTTCGGCAGAGACGTGCTAAAAATAAAAGTGGGCCGTTTTAAAGAGTGTGGCTTTTAATGGCAGCGTGTAAAAGTGAGCTGTGTGTTAACAGCTTCACTGAGGCAAACCCAAACACACGCCTCTGTGGCCTCAGAACAAATTGAGATGGCAAAGGGGCTGCGTGGAGGCGTCGGCTTTGTTTTGCTGTTTGATTAGCAGGCGACGCCCAAAAATACGCCCACTCAAACGTTCCCCAGATAAAGGATGAACTTTCAAAATACTACAAAAGATGCCATCAATCTTTAGCCCTCATTGTTTCATGTTTTCCATCATCGCCTCTACTGCAGAAAAACTCTTAACCTTTCCCTGTTCCCAGTCGTTAGGAGCTTCAACGATTAAAAAGTTTGCAATTTGTGAAGCTTTTCTGGCCCTCCATGCGGACAAGAGCAGAGGCTGCTCACTGCCTGCTAGCCGGCTCATCCTGCTATAGTTTCCAGGCTGGATAATCACTCCGAGCTGTTCCTCCGCTCCGGGTCGGCTCTGTTGTGGTCGGATCCTCTTCAAAGCCTGGCGGTGCTCTCAGCTCACAGGAATGCAGGTTGTCTCGGCACTGCTGGACTCCCGCAGAACGTCTGCAGCCAGGTATTCCTGCAGCTCCGAGTTGTTGGGAACCATGATGACAGTTTCCTGTGGTCCTCCAGACCTGCTTCTATTTTTAATGCTCTGCAGTAACAGGAGTCTGCTCAAAGTATGAATAAATTATGTCTGAACACAAAATGTTTGTTTCCTGTTTGAGCCATGCATCCGGCTGGAACAGATCAGTGGCCATAGCCAACACCTCCTGTGACGCAACAGGAAGACGCATCTTCATGTCCAGCAGATGATGAAGACTCTAAGAAACGTCTTCCAGGCTATTGACTGGACTGGGCTGAAAGAAAACCTGCAGAAGAGCTGAGACTGGGTGGAGGTTCACCTTCCAACGAGAGAAACACCCTGAACATCCACCCAGAGATAGTAAGAGGTGGTCTTATCAAAGTCCAGACCTAAATCACACTTAAGACTTGGAAACAGATGTTATCAGATATTCTCCATCCAACTGGACTGAGCTAAAGATCGTTCTTTCTGAAGTTTCAGCCTCTTCCAGAGGAACGTTGAGTCGTTCGCTCTAAAGTTTTTGTCTCTATTGAGTGATAGGGGAGGAATTCGTCTCTTTCCTCTGGGTGTCTCCTTCTGGCTACAGCAGAGGAATTTCTCCAGCACATCAGTAAATCCAGCCGGCTGAGCAGCCAGGGTTCACGTGTGGGCATCATTACTCAGAGTTGCCTAGAAGACTGTGAAGCTGTCCAGTTTGGAGAGTTTTCTGGGCTCCAGATAAATCTCCTGGACGCATCAGGCAGTAAATCAGTTTGGCGGCTAAAGCTTCACTTCCTGTCCCCCCGGTGAGCCTCGGAGCTGCAGGGAGGACAGGTATGCTACTGGAGTCTGCAGTTTCCAGCAGAACAATTGAAAATGTAGAACCTTTAAAGTACTAATGCGCCTAATCAACCTGCAGGAGGCGCTGTCATTTATGAGCAGTGGAGCGATTTCATGCTAATGATCAGGTTGATGAAAACAGCTTTTGTTTGGAGCCGACACACCTGAAACGACAGGCTCAGGTAATTACTGTTTATGCTAGTTAGCCTGAATGCTGCTTGTTAGCAGCATTCAGGCTAACGTTGGTCTGCAGGGAGATGAAGAAGATGAGTCCATGGAGACTCAGAGTCTGAACCTGAACCAGAACCAGAGGATGGACCCGACCATTTTGGACTCCACCGGAACACTGACAGGAGCAACATTCGTGGATTTGGACTGGTCCAGAACCAGTGGAGGAGCTCTAACTGGGCCAGTTTCATGGCCCATACATGTTGGTTGTCAAAGTTCAGGGAAATGTCTGCAGCTTGGAGTATTCCCGCCATCTCCAGCATTCCCAGTCTCCCAGTAGTTGGTGATATTCCTGCTGCCTGGACTGGTGAGTTATGGAGGAAGACAGAGAGTGACCACAGGCGTTCTGCGGCTCACCATAATGACAGAGGTCATAAAACGGCTCCATGTCAGGAAGTGAAAGCTGCTTTCAAACACTTGTTCGCCTGGAAATACTGAACTCAGAAAATCACTCAAACATTCTTTGTATTTTCAACTGAATATTTACAGAATATATCAGATTTTCTGCCACAGATGGAAGTAGTAATGAATTATCCGGGTTATACACACTGAACAAACAAACTTATGTCTGTCGCACACAAAGATTTTGGTCTGATTTCACCTTCAGACAATGTTTGGGACTCTCCGATTGTAGATAATCTTAGTAAATATTCCTGCTGTGAGTTTGGAGCAGCAATCTGGTCCGCTCTTAGCCAATCAGAGGGCGAGGTGACGGAAACATGGAGGGGAATCCAAAATAGAGAACACATAATTGCCATGGTGCAGCAGAAAGTCCGGTGGACGTTAGAGACGTCTTTGTCTTTTCTCTGTTAAATATGTTTCAAAAACGATCGCCATTGTTTCTTCCCAGTCAGCCATGTTGACTTACTCTGACCTCATGTTTAGTCTCAAGAGATTTTACAAGATTTCCCATCTGACACCACACACTCTAGAAGAAAACCTGTTATAGCTAAGATGAAACAACCCGAGGAATGATTTTATTTTCACCGTTTTAAAAAATCTGACCTGGGTCCATTTGCCAAAAAGTCAAACTAAAACCAGAAGCAAAAAGTGGAAACTTAATGTTATTTAAGATCAGGATCTGTGAGGAGAAGCATCAGGAAAACGGAGTGTGGCTTGGGTCAGAACGGGTCCACATGTGGTCCAGATGTAACTGCATGTTGACAGATGAGCAGCTGTTTGACTTTAAGGTGAGAAAAGATGGAGACGACAGATGGGCAGCTGGAGATTTTATCACTCAGAACCAAGAACACAAGAGTACTAACGGAGAACTTTTGTTCCTTTGGGGCTTTTTATCTCCAGAAAAATAATCAGATGGAGTTAAAAGACAAACCCAGTCCTCCAAAACCCCAAAGTGAGAAACTCTAGTGATTCATTTATCCAGTGGAACGCTGATCCAGGCTGGTACTGGAGCTGAGCAGAAGCAGGAAGAACCATCCAGACCTGGAAATGTGTCCATCACGCTGATGAATCCACGGCTGGAGATCACAGAGGTCAACATGAATGTTTACAAGATAAAATTTATAAAACATAGTTCTGACTTTGGATTCTGCTTATTCAGAAGAGTTTCAGCAAACTGACAGAAATCTGCAGTTTAATTCCCTCTAGAGACAGAAAACCGCTTTCATTTTCCACAATGAACAATTCTAAATAGACTGATTCTGTCTGATCTGAACAGTTCTAATTAAACTGATTCTTTCTGTGCAATGTGAACGACTCAATTCACTCTGTGTGAGTCTGACTGAATGTTCATTTTCCAAACAAATCACAGTTTAGACCCAGAGGCTGCAGGTTCTGAGAAACCAGGTTTCTTTCTGTTTCTTTTAACAGAAACTTGGATTCCTCTGCGTAGGAAACACATCTGCTCAGCCAATTGGGAACAAAGCTCCTAAAAATAGAAGGTGAGCAGTTTGAGGCGTGAAATGAGGCGAGGACGTTCCCATCAGTCAGGCATCAGAGCGAACTCTGCAGGAGACCCAAAAGGAAAACCTCCAGGAGGGAGTCAGGGTGACCCAACGGACCATCATGTTGCTGGAATTGGTCTCTGGTTCTGTTTGGTTCCAACTTTGGTCCAACGAGAACTGGGCAGAGTCTAGGGAGTCCAATCAGCCATGATCTGGATCTGGTTCTGAAGGGAAGATCCAGGCAGATTCTGGGACTCCATCTGAGCTCAGCTCAATCTGGAATTGAAGGAGAGTCCTGCTGGTCCACTGAATGCAGGAACACACCAACCAGTTAGAGGAGTCGGATTTGGGCTTGGATCTGGTTGGTGTGACCTTTGACCTCTGGTGAACCTCAGGGTTTCCCCAGAAAACGTTCCACACGCGGTGGTCGGGAAGTCGTCCAGCGGCCCACAGAGAATCTGAGTTAAAAATGTTTGAAAGTTGAAAGGAGATTTGAAAATATCACTGGGTAATTATCTGGGCAAGGCATAATTAATATCTAGATGCATGTGCACCCTAAAGTATAATAAATAAACAAACTAAGCTTAGCCTGATGGGGGCGCCAGTAAGCCCTGGTGGCTGATAATCCAGTGGGGGAATCCCTGATAACTCAGTTAATCTCCAGATAATCCAGCCAATAATCTGTGGGATGTTTTCTGATCTCATCTGAAGCTCTGAATTGATCTGAACAGATATGAGTCAGAACCAGTTAAATCCAACTCAGGTAAAGTTCTGGTTCTGCAGGTCCAGCTTCATTCATGTTGCCTTCAGAAACATCCCGGTCGGAGGAATGTCTGTGGGTGGCATCGTAAACATGGACGCCGTCCCCAGGCTGTTTTTAGACCTCGCTCTGACCCAAACCTCCGCCCACAGCTCTGTCTAGACCCGGACAGCCAGGTAGCCCACAGACCTGCGCGGCCTTTGTTTGGACTCTCTCTTCCTGATGACACTCCTTCAAATAAACGGATCTCCTGGAAAACAACGGGAAAATTCCTCCTTCACTGTTGACCGTTTCCCTGAGCAGATGTGGAAGCAGAGGGTCGCTCTGTGCGTCCGGCTGTTTATGAGGAAAATTCAGTCATCTGCCAGGAAGTGACACCAAGTCTAAACAAATGGATGTGTTCAGGTTTTCAGAACCGACCACAGAACCGCTGCAGGCTTCAAACTGATTTAGCCTGCAGGAACAAACGGCTTCAGATTCAATGAGGCGGAAATGAACACAAAGCGATCTTCAGGTCCAGGTTTCTGTCAGGACCTGAAGATGAAAACAGTTTTTATTTCCGACGTGTCTGAAACATCAGCGACGATGATTAAATCCTTATGGTAATCCACGGAAACGTCCCAACTGTCCGGTTTCCTGCTCATCATTCCCAACCATCCCACAGCTGTTTGGTTTCTTTAACACTTTGTGGTTGGTGCCAACGTTAAAAAGGGTCCGCTTTCTGAAACGGACCCCCGCCGTCTTTACCGAACAAGCTGCACATTATTCTTGGATACAATGGAAGAACCAAATTTAAAATAGCATGACAGAAATCATCATCACCGACATAAAGTTAGCTAAAGTAAAGCTGCTGCATCATAGCAATGAAAAGCACAGCTTACCGTTCTTTATACAACTTTAAATGCTGGACAAAGTTGTTCATCTCAATCTGATTCTCTTTTGAATGTTTTTAATGTTGCACTTTGGTTTTTGTTTTTGTGTAGTTTTTTTATCTGGATAATTTGATTGGCTGTTCTGAAGCTCTCACGCATTTATAGAGAATGGAAAAACAGACTCCAACACTTTGATATACAGTAATATCTGTTTGAAACTTCAGATTTTTGTAAAAGTCCAAGTCATGTGCCAAATCTGAATTTCTTAAAGTCATCATATAAATGATTGGCGTGCACACCTACAGTTATTTTATTTTTCAGGATGGGATTTTCTGAAAAACCTTACAATAAAAGTGTTTGGCGAAACACAAACTAATCCCCATTTATCTACATTTATTTTTATTCTAAATGCTTCCAAATATTAACGTCTTGTTCTTGTTGCAGAGCAAGGAAATCCAACACCCCCCAAAATGCCAATCAATCCAAATAACTTAGTAAATTTTAGTCCTATTCTATAAAGACACAAATGCAGCGTTAGATCTACAATAATCCACACATCGCTTTTCTACTTGTTATAAGAAAATTTAGCATTTTTTGTGTCTTATTGACCAGATTAAAACAGAAAAGACAAAAACTTTTGTTTAAAATTTTAATTATTAAATAATTTTTTTTGTGACCTCAAAGAAATTTTAGCTTGATGGTAAAAGTTTGGATACCCCTGAGCTTAAAGGCATCAGGACCTGTAGGGTCAGGGGTCATGCCATCCAGCAATGTCTGCTGTACTTCGCCGTTCCCAGGTCGGCTCCTTTCGGCCATGACTCCATCAGCTGCAGGTCTCAGATGATATCTAACTCCAGCAGGTGAACGCCCTGAGCGTAAACAGCGGGCCCCCGGGGGCCCCGGCCTCCGTCCCGGCTGGCTGTGGTGCTTGGCGGTGCCGGCGGAAACCCGAGCCCCGCGTTTGTTGCCGCAGCGACTCGTGTTGTTGTAAGGCTCAGAGATGAAGAGTGAGTCGGGATTAAAGCCATGAGAAGACAAACAGACGCCGCTGGTTCCTCCTCTTCAAAGGCTGCGGCCCAGATCCTAGCTGGACCAGAACCAGGACCCGACCCGTTGTTTGTCCAGAACAAGGACGGAGGACCAGCTCGCCTTCAGGTGGTTGAAAGACTCAGGAACAGAAAACCAGAGAAGAAGAATTTGTTTGTTCTTCAGATTCCTGCTGAGACCTGGTTCTGTTCTGACCTGGTTACTGCTCACGACCCTTGACCCTACGGGCTTCAAACATCATGACCCCTAACCTTACAGTCTTACTTCAGGGTCCAAACTAACTGTTGACATTATTTTTAAATAATGTCAACAGATTTAGAAAATATAATTTGCTTTAGGAACAACACGGACTGTTTTAGCTCCACGCCATTATTGCTATTTGGTTCACCTGCAAATAAACATCTATATCATGCATAGCACTTCTGGATAGATGCAAATCGCATTTCGTTGCTTGTACTTGTGACAGTGCAATGACAATAATCTATTCTATTCTATTTATGCAATCAAACAGAAACTGAACAAAAATATAAAGATTCTGCATTTAAGATTAAAACTGTAAATCTGTTGAACCAGAACTAATTTCAGTTTCAGATTCTGTAAAAATCTGCTGATAATAGATATTAATGGATTAATCCCATAAATCACAAGTGTCAAACTCCAGTCCCCCAGGGCCGCCATCCTGCAGGTTTTAGATGAGCCACAGGTACAAAACACGGGAATGAAACGGCTTCATTCCCTCGTCCTTGTGTAGATCAGATCTCCAGAGCCTTAATGACCTAATTATTCTACTCAGGTTTTGCAGCAGAGGCTCATCTAAAAGTTGCAGGACAGCCAGTGGTCCGCCGGATCAGCAGTTTGACACCCCTGCCATAAATAATCCCATATCAACTCTAATCTGTGTTAATGTTCAGATTTTCTCATGTTGATGTTGGAAGGACTTTTAGCTGCTGATTCAGCCATTCCTATAAATCAGACTTTCACTACATCGTGTTCCAAATTATTATGCAAGTGATATTTTCTCAGATTTCCTTAAATGGTCAATGCAAATGATGGTCAGT
>CAEFZY010018351.1:0-20958 GCA_903066815.1 Brachyrhaphis roseni | reverse complement strand
TGTAAATATTGGTCGCTACCAGTTAAAGCTAACACCGCACAGCAAAGTTTGCAGCCTTCACTTCACTCCGGATCAGCTTCTTCAGCTTAAAGAAGAAGGTAAACGAGCCTCCTGTATTATTTCCATGGAATCATTTCTGTATTCAGCCTGAAAGAGCGAGTTTATGGGAACGAGAGAGCAGATCAGAGCCAGACAGCCGAGCAGCTGATCCACCACGGCTTCTCAGGGCCACATGGCCCAAGTTGTCCGACTCAGGCTTGTGTGTTTTTTTGTAAATGGGTAATTAAGAAAGCAATTAGTCATATATACAATTAAAAAACTTTTTGCAAAGAAGACTTTATTGTGAAATACTGTTGCATATAAGCAGTATAATGCACAAACACTGTAGTACTACAACTTGTCTTTTTCTCTCTCTATACACACATAGTAAAACATGTTCTACAGATCAGAAGTGTGTGTCTGTTTGGACCATGTGGTTCTGAAGGCCTGGTACAAAATGAGTCTGTTGTTGACCCCCTGTGACTTTGTGTCGTCTTTTATTTTGCCGTTTTCATGAGCGGGTGTTCTCTCTGGTCACATCCTCTGTCCTGTTGCATCTGAACATGCCTGACCTCCTCCACCCTGATGCAATGAACATGTGATGTTTTACAAAGTGAGCTCAAGATGAGAAATCCACAGAAAGCTCCCCGGATGTCAGCGTTCATCATGCAGCCCAGATAGAGGACTGGTGTAAAAGATGGAGGAGTTTCAGGTGTTATCAAGACACTCCAGACTCAGACTCCAGTTTTTCTCTTCAACACTGTCGAATATTTTTTGTCATAAATTCACTCAAATTTATTAAAAATAATGACTCTTTCAGAGCCATGAAGGCAATCTTTTGTTTTTAAGAAACACTTTGATTAAGTGTCAGTGTGTTACGATGTGTTCCAGCCGTCCTGGCTACCATCTGATATCTTGGAAGCTGGAGCCACAAGCTGAGATGCTCGCATAATTTTAACATTTTAACACTTTCTGACATTGGATTACATAAATGGTGGGGGGAGAAGGGGCATTAAAACTACTATCCGTGTATTTGTGCATTTTTTTTCTCTTACACATCTGTATTCCTAGTTGAAATGTGGACAGACTTGTAAGCAAGCGCTTGACACGTTGCGGAAAGCTTGAGGTACGAACTGTAAATCCACTTATCTGCTGCAGCGGCTGGTCCAAATGTTTGTTTAAACTCAACCTGATATGTCACATGATGCAAGGCTGTCATTTGTTGCAGAAAATCTCAGATTGCTTAATCTCTGTTTGTTTGTTGGTGTGTGTGTGTGTGTGTGTGTTTATGGAAGAGAGCGAGAGCTCTAGGCCATCTTTGGTCTCATGCTTCAGTACATTTTAGTTACAACATCACACATCAATATGAAAGCATCTGAAAGAGGGAGATAGAGCGAGGGAGCTCAGTTCTGATCAAGGGCGGCCCTGATTGTAAATGTCCTGGAGTTGAACTCAAAGTCTGAGCCTCATCACTTTACCTTCAATTCAGCAAGTTGAAGTGAACAGTGAAAAAAGTATTTTCCCCCTGATGGCTTGCTACTGCGTAAGTTTTCTTTTCTTTTTTTTGGTCAAATCAATAACGCTAAACATCAACAAAATTTACATTTCAGTCAAAAATGATCCAATTTTTCCTGTCAGTTAATGCACAGGATGCTGATGTCCGAATGTGAGACAGTCCATTCTGTTCTCTGTGTCCAGCAGGGGGTCTCGTGTAAGAAGAGTGTGTATGCAAAAGAACTACAGAGTACACTGTGTTCCACATGAATCAATGAACCAGCTGTGGACATGTGTGCAGTCTGTCAGTACTTCAAGGGTTACAAACATTTATTTCTAGAGTTTTTGGTTCCTTGGGGTTTGCACATATTCAACCTCAAACATTTACCTTTACCAAGTTTCCTTTGTAGGATCCAGACAATTTTTTTCTCCATAAATTATTCTCTACACAAGCTTTTTTTATTTTTATCTACCTACACTGTTCATTGTGGCGTCTGAAAGCTGTGCTGTTTTGTAAGTCAGGAGTTTCCACCCTCCCCCTAACCACAATTCAATACAAACTAATTTGTTCCATCACCACAGGAGGCTGATGCTGATGGACAATTACATATTTTTGTATAAGAATTTTTAGCAATGAATTTAAATCTTTTCAAAATGGAAGCTTTGTGATAAAACATAAACTGCAGTAAGCAGAAGTACAAAAAAGCAGACTGTGGGAGAGAGTCATTAAACATGAATACAGCAAGCACATTTGAAGACAGGATGAACCATATCCAGTAATTATTGCTCAACTGCAAAAATCATTTTCTACAAAAGGAAGTCTTTCGTAGAAACATTTAGGAAATGATATGTTTTCTCTTAATAAGGCATTTCTAAACCAGTTTTCTTTTTTTCAACCAATGTGATTTAAAGATCCAATTTCTTCAACAATCATACTGCTTTACTCATTTATTTAAAATATTACTGTATAATAAAATAAAAACATCTACTTTTCAATTGTAATTTAAAAAGCTGTTTTTTGTGATCCTCCATTACTGTCATGTTGACAGTCTAGGCTGACATGACATCAGTCTGGATGGCTGTAGCTTAGACGACGGCTCCTCCTCTGGCTGTGGGAAAACAGATCTAAACCCACTGCAGCGTCCTGGAGACCAGAATGCCACTGAAAACAGTGAAATCTCTACAGTGTACTATTAATCTTTGATCGTTTCATTGCTATGTACTTTTAAAAACTATTGGTAGAACCAATCGAGTAGAAAGAATAACTACTTGCACACAGCCACTGTGCTGCATGTCTGCCTCATTCACGCTTCAAATTGGTGAATTATTAACAATCCTGAGCAGCTGGGATCACTTCAATCTGTCCTTCAGAACAAAAACAATGAGAATATTGTAACTTTAGAGGTTAGAGACTTTGACACTCTGGGGTTTTGGAAATGATTCTTTGTTTTTACACAAAGACAGGATTTTAGATCGCATGGAGCAGAGAATCACATGTGTGGGTCTTATTTGCCTACAATTGAATATTTAAAGGGGCATATCAAAGGAGAAAATGTGCTGTATATTAAAGTCTGTGTAAGCATAATCCATCACAAGCCATCAGTTTAATCCATCAGAATCCAGAAGGCTGTGGAGTCCAGACACACACCATGTCTTGGTTCCTGTGTAGTCATCCACCTTGAGGTCGCAGAGCTTTGGATGTTCTAGGTTCTTTGGGAACCTCCTGGATTTGTGCTGGAATGGCTTTGTGGGGAACTCCGGGGAAGATTCCCCATGATTCCATGTTTTATCCAACTGTGGATAATTCAGCTCAGTTCAAAAATACTTTATTTATTCTAAAGGGAAATTAAATATTGTCATCCAGAACCAGAGGGAATAATTTTCCAAAAATCAAAAAAATATATAAGCAGGGCACTAAAATAATAAGAACTAATTTAACAGATCTGCTTCATCATGCTGCCACCATCAGTCCTAGAGAAATATTGGCCCTCATTGTGGTTTGCTGGTTTTCTCAAAGAAGTGGTAGAAGTTTATAGACCAAACTGGGTCCTGGAGGGCCGGCATCCTGCATGTTTTAGTTCTCTTTAAATTGGACCTGATGTGCTGCTTTTTGAGAAGTCAGGTTCAGTTAAAACTGATGAAACAGTTTTCTGTGTGTTAATTTAGGTTTCTGTGTTCAGTTGAGTCTCCATGTTGCCCCGCCTTCTCCTTGATTGTCTCCAGCTGTCTCTTTAGCTGCTTCCTCTTGATTACTCCCTGGTGTATTTAACCCCACCTGTGTCTGTGTTTCCCTGTCGGATCCTCATCTGTTCTGTTGTTTGTCCATTCTGTCACGTCGTTGTCTTTGCCTGTAACCAGTTGCTGCCAGAGATTGCTCCTAGCCTTTTGCTCACCTGTGCTGCCTGGATTTTGGGATTTCTGTTCACCCTTGTGATTATCATTAAAATCATCATTTCATTCTACACACCTGGGTCCACTGAGTCTACCTCACCACCAAAGTCAACCACATCAGGACAAAATCGACTAATTCCAGAGTTCAGGCAGTAATCACTCTGTCTGGTGAATCAGAACCAAAAGTCACAGTTAATCCAGTAAATACAAAGTTCTCTGGACTATAAGACACATCAGTCAAAAAATGTGACATGATGAGGGGAAAAAAAAAAAAGTCACTCCTGACTAAAAGTAGCAGGACCAGCCTGACTCTGAAAAACGGTGTGGCTCATAAAGCAACAAAATGGCAGTCATGTTTTCTACACATCAACTGGATGTCTCTGGGGAAAATAGCTAACATGGGGCAAATGGGAGCATTATGACTGGTATTGGTATTTAAGTCCCCTGCAAAAGAATTTCATTGTTTAAATTAGTTTGCTCAGTTTCTTGTCAGCCTGGTTTTCCTGTGGTTTATTTTTAGCAGCACGTTTCAAACTGAGGCTTTGAAAGCGTTTTGCCTGGGTGGGTGTTGGATCTTTTCCTGACTCTCTGTTGGCCTGCGGATGTTCCGTTTCCAGCTCTGCGTTTGGCCCAACACTGGAGCTGCTGTTGTCTGAAGAGGGTTCAAAGGCTTGAAAAAATACTATCTGACTTTATTGGTCTGCGCTGATGGCATTTTGAGGGGAAAAAAACCAAACCTTTTCCATAGATTTTTACAGCTTTTTCAAGCACTTCTCTATGATTGTTTCATGGTCAGAGAGATATTGAAAAGCCCTGAAGATGCTCCTTGAACTATTGATGTTTTTTTTTTTTTTTGTAATCTCCGCAATCTTGGACTTGTGAGGATCCTTCTACTGTAAGACTTTCTATATGTTTTGTTTTTCTAAGAATTTTTTTTTGCCAGAGGTCCAACACGCAGCTCAACAGTAATGGGCTTTGACCTTGTTTTAAGGATAAAAGTCAACAAAAGCACAAGGATCGGGAACCTTTTGCTGAAACTGCTGCCCTTTGCTGATGTTTACTCAGAAGTGGAGTTGTTGCTCCGCTCCAGGCCAGACAACCTTCAGACTGCAGAGAAATGTCAGATTACTCTGCTTATTTACTAGTCAGAAAGGAGTAGTTTCCTCCTTTGCATGGCGATGCGGGCATGTACTGCGTGGTAAGTTATGCTAATAAAATGTAAATTAAAAATACATTTTTTAATTTACATTTTAAAAAAATTATTTTTTAAAATGTACATTTTTGTCTAAAATGTTCTGATTGTCCGAGAAATATGAAGTAAATAAAAGAAACTAGAGAAATGGTGTAGTTAAAGGGATGAAACTTGTTTAGAAGCGTTTTACTTTGATAATGAGAAACTTTGTAAGGAGACAATCAGTTAATATAAAACCAGTTGATATTGATTTAAATGTAATATTTTGGCATTTTTTTCAGCTGTCTGTACCTTTATACACATCCTGCTGTTCTTGTGGTGTTCAATACTTATTTCTTGTGTCATTCCAATTTTATTCCCAAAGCTTCATTTGTGGACTAATGTACTTGAATCTCATCTCAGTGACCACACCAGCTCTACGTAAACTGAGTTGATGTAAAGTAAACCAAGGGTCCAACACATTATGTCATAGATTGATGTTTGTAGGTGGTGAGGATGGACGTGGTGGACCCAGGTAGTCGAGCAAGTAATGGTTTTAATGATGAGCAAAGTAACAGAAATCCAGGCAGCACAGGTGAGCAATGAGGCAAGGAAACTCAGATACTGGCAGCACTGGAAACATACATGACTGGAAAATGACAACAACACAACAAAGACCCAACAGGGAGCAGGGGACACAGGAGGGATCAATCAAGACCAAGACACACATGGCAACAGGGACTAAATTAACCAAACAACAACACAGAAACCTAAATCCTCATACATTAGTCATGATGAGGTAGGAGCCAAGTGCAGGCAACCAGAGGCAGAAGGTTCAAAAGTTTAAACATACTTGGAACTTTTATTGCAACACTAAAGGAAAACTTGTGGATGTAAAACAGCTACAAACAGGGTTGTTTTTTTTCTATCTTTCTGCAGGTGTAGCAGCAGACTTAGAGTATGGCCCTTCTTTTTCTCTTCTCTTTCTTTTCTCTCCTATGCTATATATATATATATATGTGTGTGTGTGTGTATACTTGTTCCAGTTATAACTGCTGGAAGCTGTATTATGAATGTTCCGTAGGGAAATAAAATCCGTTTTGCTGTTAAATGAATAAACTGATTTACTGAAAAAGTAAAAACAATACATTCACATATGAAAAGCAGTGATGGAGGAGCAGTCCTGTGTCTGTCTTTAGTTTAGTCACACTTGGTTGACCTTTTGTAATTCTACTTGTATAACACATTATTATACCACTTTGAGTTGCTCTCACACTGCGTGTTTATGATCACGATTCTCTTCTTTCTCCATCTTGCATCATCATATTTGTATATCCTCATCTTCCTCTGCTGTGCTTTATTTTCCTCTGTGATTTCAGTGTTCTCTCGCCCCTCCAACATACTACAAACCAACCCTCTGACCTCTGGAACCATGGGCCTCTCAGGTCCATATTCCAGCTCTTGTCTGTCTCGTCTTTCCAGTTTTGTTTGCTTGTCTAACTTTCTCACCACCTTTAACATCAAAGCTGTGTTTTCCCCTGAGCTTTCATTGGCTAGCCTAGCCTATCGTTAAACAGCAGCCTTTCTGTTCTGCCGTTGTTGAGAAAAACATTTCCATTTCCTTTAAGAACTCAATCGGCTTGGTTACAAATAGGTTTCAGTGGCATCAAGTCTCCAATGGGCCAAAGGTTTAGCATGTTAGCAGTTCCACTCTCAGATAATTCTGCATTAGTTTACTGGTTCTTCACTTTGTCACACAGATAAATACAATGCTTCATACATTTTGGAGCAAATACATTAAGATTTATGTGTTCTATTTACACAAGAAGAATATTAGATCTTCAATTATTTACATCTATCTGTGCTGACTCATTATTCCTCATGAGGACGAGTGAACCAGTTAAAGCAGGAACACATCGGCCGTTATATAACACAATCTGCCTTATTAAAAGCTGCGGGCCGTTTTGTCATTATTTTTCCATCACTAAAGCAGTTAAGAGGTCTGGAGTTGATTCCCATTGTGGTATTCACCTCCACTGCTTCAGTGTGCGTCGAAATGAGCCGTGAGTACAGCCCAGCGTTCTGGTACATCTCAAAAAATTAGAAAACTGAGTGAAAGTGTAATTTCTTTCTTTTTTTTAATTTATCTTTTGATGCATTTGTGAAACATTAAAAAACATTTTTTTCCACATCGTCACAGTGAAGTGTTTGTGTGTACAGTTTGGAGGAAATAGATTAATTCATTACAAATTGAAATAAGGTGCAGAACTGAATCAACTGTTGCATTTTAATGACCGCTCATCCACTCCTAATCTGCATCATCCACTCACTGTTTCTGCTGTACTTATTAATACATGTGATCATGGTTAATGTGCAGCTTCATTTGCAGGTCCTGGCAGTATTTACCTGATCTGACCGGGTCGTTTTCATGATCCGATTCTATGCATCTTTATTACTGGATCACAGAGGACATTACAGGACGCAGTAGTTGGTCAGAACAAATATGTGCAAGGATTTGGAGATCTGTATGTTACGTGACTCTGACTAGTTCAGTTCTTGTCTAACTAAAGTGTTTCAAGAATCTTTCCTCCATGTATGAACACGTTGTTCATAAAACTGAAGTAATTTTGATCAGCTAGATCAAAAAAGTCAGACTTACAAATATCTTTAAAAGGTTGTGTTCTGGTGGAACCCATCCATGTTTAAAGAACAGTTTGTCTGGACAATGGACATGGTTCCTGGTCAATCAGGTACTGAATGCTGAAACTCATCACTGGTCACACAATACAGAGACTAACTCTCAAATTTCACCTGAATCAGCATTTTACAATGCCATAAGATATTCTGTCTTCATAATTTCTTACCTTTTTGGCAAGATTATTATCAAAGTAAAAGCAGGAAATTGCCTGAATCAACGTGAATGAATGGATGTGTGTTTGTAAAGATCAGAAGGACACAGCAGCCCTTATTCTGTCTGAAACTCCAAACAAGTTATTCAATTATGATTAAATTCTATGTTTTAGAACTACAGGATTTCATCCATTATCAAACACAACTACTAGATTCTGTTCTTTTAAACTTTAGACATAATTTCTTTGTTTTTCCTCAACACTAGCTCAATTTCCCGTCCCGTCTTGATTTTTCTGAGCCTAAGTTTCCCCCTCATTAGATATTTTCAGTGTGTCTTTGTGGATTTGTGTACACCACTGCTGCGGTCTCAACCTGTGCACTTATGTAATCAGTTCAAAGCCTCATGCTGTTTGCCTCTGTGTTTGAGCCAGGCGCAGGATTTCGGGGGAGAAGCGGGCCTTTTGCATCAGTAAGTATGCCTCCAGGAAGGAATTGTGAGAGGAAGGAGTTACTTGGCTGGCTGAAATGAAGCAGTATCGATGTGATGAGCCGCCTGTTTATGCTACAAGTGGGAGGAAAAAGAGCCAGAGAGCCTTTGATTTAACTGCTTCACTTTTACTGAGTGCAAACCTCATGGTAAAAAGATTTGGCAGTGACACAAATGTTCCGGTTTTGACCTTTGTTCAGTTTGTTTTTTATGTTTTTGTTCGATGCTATACAGGAAGAATAAATGAAGTAAATCAGTGTCAAAAGTTTTTTATAAGAAAAAAATGAACAATGAGGAAAAAATAAAAGGTGCATGCATAAACAGGTCCTTTAGTATTGACTAAAGGTGATGAATCGATTACAAAATATCAATAGTATCAATGTCAAGATCAATACTTTAGTTTCACATTTAGCCTCAACATTTTGTTGTTGTTTCTCAACTCTACCTCAAAAAAATTTTGTTTAAATTTTGGTCTCAAATGGTATTTTTGTAGACTTTGTTTAATTAGATAAAATAAACACAAATAATAATAATTAGCTTTGTTGATATCTATAAATTTGTCCAAATTCTTTCCTAGG
This sequence comes from Brachyrhaphis roseni, assembly GCA_903066815.1. Taxonomy (NCBI): domain Eukaryota; kingdom Metazoa; phylum Chordata; class Actinopteri; order Cyprinodontiformes; family Poeciliidae; genus Brachyrhaphis; species Brachyrhaphis roseni. Next base: position 11,948 of record CAEFZY010018351.1, on the reverse strand, counting down.
TTTGAACAAAATAATTGAGAGGAAAAATCACAAAAACATCTAAAGGTCAGAAATGAATTGGTACTGTATGGAATCAGTACCGAAATATGCAGCATCACACACGTCTATAGTGACTGAGTTACTGTATCTTACAAACATACACAACCAGGATTCCAAAAGTAAAACCAGGTTTTCTTATAAATCAGCAATATGCTGGCCACAAATAAGCCACAAAATAAACCAATTTAAAGGAATACTTTGAATTCCTTTATCACTAATTTTCCACAACCAAAAAATATGCTTGCGACAGACAGTACACTGTTCACAGGCTGCTGATCTAATCGTTAACTGCGGCTAATGCTCATTTCCACAAAACAGCAAAATATGTAAATTTAATTGGTGACAATAAGTATTCACAAGCTTTCTAATAGTTAGTAGATCAACTCACACTCACCAACTCCGTGTAAAGTTATACCTGAAAATGGCGAAGCTCCGATCTTTTTACGATTTCTTTATTTACTATTGCTCACTAGCGATAAGCTCCGCCTGCTGGTCGCATTTGGCTACTACATTAACTAAGTCGCATTAGAAATCAACATATTTGACTGCTGGCACACATTGTAAATGTAAACTATAACATCCAAGTCTTTCATGCATACCACAAACAAATATAACCAGATAGAGTAAATAAACCTCTGATTGATAATGAATACATTTCAACCCATCATGTCTTTTTATTGTATGTAAACGTTTGTTTTTTTTAATAAATACCAGAGAGTTAAAGATGCCACAAAACCATAACAGATGACTTCAATTCAACAAATGAAATGGCGGTATGCTATAGATGATTACAGATTTTAATACTATACAGTGGTTTTTATCCAGTTGAAAACGCAAGCGAAGCAGCTGAAGTCGGACAGGAAGGCTGCTGATGGAAGCTGGAGAGCCTGCAGCTAAAGTTTGGTGGCAGCTTGTCGTCTGCAGATGATTTCCAATGCGTTGCCTCCACCACAGCAGCTTTTAAAGATCTGCCAAGAAGGACCTTCAGACATTTCTTTTTGTCCCCAAGGACTTCCTGTGATGCTGCGTTGTTTGAAGTGGGAACAAAGAAAACTAAAGTGGGTCTCTTGAACCGTTAACATGTTTATTCTGTCATTGCAAGCCAAGCCATTAAAAAATATCTCCTTTTTACCGTCTAACTGTTGTTAGAATCTCGGTTTTCAAAGGAATGAATTGTTTCACAGAGCAAAACAGACACAGTCGCTCAAAGGAGTTTTTTTTTCTTTTTAACCGGGGAAAGCCAGACACTCCAGTCTGGTGTATAATAGATGCTCACAGACTTCATTACAGTGTTAATTTTGTTGACAAACAATATTTTCCTTCAACAAACACCTTTCCTCTCATGAAACCTGAAAAGTCATTTTGAAGGAATAGAACTATGAAAAACTTCGCTGACATTTTGGTCAACATGAAAACTAGACAAAATATTGATGGGAGGCTGACTCTCATTGGCTGCTTATTAAAGTCACATCTTACAAATGACTTTAAACCAATCAGATTTAATCTTCTTGTCCAGAATGACATAAAAAGAAAAAAATTAGCAACACCATGGTGATGTCAGAAACAGATGTTAATATTTTGCAGACAGACTTATTATTTGTTTTACAATCTGATTTTATCTTATGAAAGTCTAAATATTGCACTACTGGCACAGCTTTCACAGCTTTAGTTTGTTCTTTCTAAGCAGGATTCATTCAAAAGAACAGGGTCAAGAGGAAGCAGCACAGTCCGTACAGATGGCAACATTCAATGAACAATCCTTCATTTCTAAATTCTGTAGCTAGAACTTAAGCAATTCCTCACCTTAATAGACATAAAAAAAAGACATTGACACACGATCTCTGACTGGCTTTGTAGTTTATTTCACAGATGATGCTATCTCTCTTGATGCAGCTGCACAGCATGATTGTGTTTGCCCAAGTTTTGTTGGGAGGGTAAAGTCTATTTGTTCTAACATCCAAAACGTCTAAAAATTATCCGGAGAAACAGAAACAGCACAGAGGTCAGTAGCACAAAATGTGCAGAAGATGTTGGAAAAGATGGCAGGTCCGGTGAGAATGTTGTATGGACCATTTTACATTTAAGGTTTTAGTCCAGGTCAAATGGAGCGAACCGAATTGAGAGAAGAGCAGTTAATGTGTCGTGTGTGTTATGAGTAGTTAACTCTTAACTAAAGTTGGGACATTAACACATTCATTGTGATTAAATGATTTTTAGTATATTAACAAATTTAGCACAATTAATCCATTTTTTTTTTTTTTTTCTGCATACAGAAAGGTCCAGCCGGAACCTTTGTATTCAATCGTTTTTGGTACGGTTGTAAATCAGGCGCACCTGCGACATCTGCTAGGAGCGATGGACGAGAGCTGCTTCTGTCGGCCAAGTGAGGATCAAAACACGATCAGGAAAGACTGCTGTTGTTGTTCACATTGTGCTAAATCAGGATTTTTATACCTGCTTCATTCTTAGGAATGCCAGCATGTGGAACGCAGCTGGAAACTTCAGCAGGTTTTTTTTCTTTTTTGAGGTAAAACCACAGCTCTTTTTAGCAAGAATAAATCAAAGTGAAATAAAAATTCATTAAGCTAAGGAGCAGAAGCGTAGGGGAACAAGAAGTGACACGTCTGCTTTCCGCTGGACTTGAGCATGACAGAAGAATGACCAAAGCAAAAAAGGATTTAGAGTTCAAAAACTTTTCAATTCATAATGTTTTCTTTCTGGATCGCATATCTAATTGTTCTGTTTTTAGGTCAAGGAAGGAATCTAAAACTTTATTGTCTACTAAATTTACAAATGCCTACCGAGGAACCGTAACTGGATCTGTCCGGACCTGTCAACAATTTCTGAAAGTTAAATCTACATTCTGATTGAAATTTCATATATTTTGCAGCTACTGCCGTTACTCAACAGGAAAAACATATTTATATGGCAATAAGTAGCATTCTCTAATCAGCCTGACGTTTATGTAACTGGGTTGGCTGGCAGAACAGTTTATATGTTCAGATGATGCCACGGCTGTCGGCCGTTCACGCATCAATGTTTCAGCAGCGGTTCTGTTCCAGTTTTGCATGTGAAAAAGTCTAATTTGTTTGGCATCAATCCCACTGTGTGAAGCAAACGACTGGAATCGTTTGCTTCACGAATCCATGGAAGTGTTTTTATTGTGATGATGGGAGAAAAAGACAAACCTCAACCCACAGATTGAGTTTAAAACTGGGAACAGAGGATTATGTTCAGGACATGTCAGAATTTGACTCCATGTTATATTTTAATTTAAATCATAGATGACTGGATGTTTATTAAATGAATTAAATTAGAAGGAGCTGGCTCCTCCAGAGCTCTCACAGCATCACAAGTCATAAAAAGTTTGCTGTTATTCCAACATACTGAATCCATAATTCCTCTGTATAAAAGGGCCGACTACACGCTGCACACATAGCTGCTCCCAAGTAGGCGGGGCTTGTTGCGCCAATGCATGAATGAGACTCAGACGTCTCCTCTGATTGGCTGATAGATGATGAGCCTGAAAACACCTTGATGTGGCAAAACATAATGAATGGATGGATGATGAATAGATGAATGGATGGATGAAGTTTCCCAGTTTGTACAATGACACTGAAATGACTCTACCACCTCTGACCAGTGGGTGGAGGGTCTGGGTGGAGTTGCATTCAGCCTCCACCATCTTTCTGGTTCTGTATTTTAAGAACATAAAGTCTTAATTTGAAACTTTTCCAGTTCTTCCTGCCACACAACTAACACTTTTGTCTTTGTCTTCCTGAGCAATGAAAATGAGTCATTCTGGCCACAGTTACCAAGTTGCAGTGATTCTCTGTTGACCTTTATTTAATTTTTGCTTCACATTCATCCATGAAGAAAAGGAAGATGGCAAAAACTGACAGATTTATGTTTTTTGTCAACACCAAATTTGCATCTCTCATTACTCCACAGAAAAAAGACATTTATATGGAAATAAATAGCATCCAATAATCAGCCTGACACTTATGTAACTGGGTTGGCTGCGGTATCAAATAATACTTATAATTTAGCTACATCATCGTCAGTCACTCATGTATTCATTTCTCAGCTGCTGCTCTGCTCCATGTTTGCATTAAGCAGGCCTTATTTGTCTGGAATAATTCCCACAGCGAGAAACAAATAGTGACTTTTAATGAAATCTGTTGTCTATAGAAAATATACCGCTGTTTCTTTCATATAATCAATGACAGAAAAAAGCAGTTGTTGCTCTTAAAGCGAATCATAAGAATGAGAACATACAGTTTTTATGGACAAGTTTTAGTCTGGAGGTTATTTAGTTTGTGATATTTTGATTTTAGTTTTGTCTTCATACACCAAATAAAAACACATTTCTTTTCTCCCAGTCTGAAGTTAAATCAGACCAAGCTTCTTTTGCTAGAATGACCAGAATTATTTCTGTTGACTAAATGCCAGAGGACTTGGAACTTTGTTTTTATATTTATTTTTTTGTTTAAAATGTGACTCTTTTTGAATGAACAACTGAAGAGAATTGCAGCAGCGTTGCTATGCACCAAGAAGGTTCTGGTCGGTGTGTTTGTTTGTTCCGACTGGAGCTGCTGTTCATGTCATTTGTGTCTCTCTACGCTCTGCACAGTAAAACTTCACTGCAATAAGTTTGGAATGTATTTCATAGAAGCAAAATTCTGCTTAGGATCCCAACCTGCTGCTTTACAGCCATAATACATCAGATTTGTTTTCCGCAGTATTTCCACTTTAAAATAAATAAATAAATAAATAAATACAAGTAGTTCTTGTGTAACTTCCTAGAAGTTCCTCCAAACTCTAAGGAATACATAATTTTAACATTCCTGTAAGTTAAACCAACCCAACATTTCAAGCAGCACTGCTGCACACTCAGCCCCTCTCCTAAGTGTGCAGCTCAGGAGAGGTGCACACTCAGTCTAAATTTAAAGAATTTAGACTTTAAAGTTTGAAAGTCTAAATTCTTTCAAACTTTAAAAGATGTTAGAGACAGTAAGAGTCTCGGGGTGTGTGTGCGTGTGTGTAACACAAACACAGTGTGTGGCTTTGCTTCAGTATTTCAGCGTGCATCAACATAAATGAGGTGACATGTTCTGTTATTAGGTAATTAACCTCAGCTGATCCCTGATAGTGTGAGAGGTGAGAGGTCACTGGGTCATGATCACAGGGTCAGAAGGTCAGCAAAAACACAAGATTGGTCACAGAATGTGTAACCGAGTCCTTGTTTTGCAAGTGACTCATAAAGCCTCAAGTCGAGTTAAAGTCCTAAACTTTTAATTTTGTTTAGAGTTATAGTAATTTCTAGATTTTCGTCTGGATTCTATATTCAGTTTTAATATCTAAAGTAAGTTAGATTATGTCTCCTCTCAGGTTTTCCAAACTCAAATACATTTTGTTTTGATCACCTCATAATCTCTGCAAATAAATTCAGTTACACATCATTTCCTCTGTTGTGTTAGATGAAGGGATTATGAATATATTATAAAAACTGGCTTAAAATTGTATATTTTTAATGTTACAATGGATTATAATTAGGATAGTGAAGGTAAAAAAACAAAAGCTGCCACACTAAAGCATGTGATTGAAACTTGTTAGTCAGCAGTTTGTCCTCAAGCTGAAGGTCATCGACTTTTGAAGAAGAATAGAAGAATAATAAAATACAGAACCAAGGCAAACAATGCCAGGCAGCATTAGCATAGCAAAACAAGTCTAAAATGACAAGGCAGTGATTTAAAAAAAAAAAAAAAAAAAAAAATCATTTTTTTCTTTTTTTCAAGGTCAGTCCTCTTGTCTGAGTCTGCAGAAGGCCGTCAGATTGAAGCACAGCAGAGCAGAGGGAAGGAAACATCACCTCTCTAAAATGAACCTTGTAGACAAAACAGGACACAAAGTGTCAAAAAGTATGCAATAATCAATAAACTAAGAAAGAAATGTTGCACATAAACAAAGAAATCAGTCAGATGTTCTTGTATGAAAGGAATGTGCAAATCATTACAGAACTTCATATCATACTTCAGAAGAACTGTGAGAATAGACATCTGAATAAATATTAGTGGTTGGCAGGAGAATATAGAGCTGAGAGTAAAACATGTCACACAGAGATTTCTATGGGTTACAGTTTGCTCAGAGGTGGAGGCTTTACTTCATGGCTTTATTTGCTGTTGGTGCTAAACTGATTAGGGAGGGAGATTTTATATGCAAATTACTTCCTGTATTTCATATTTTTCTCCTCAATATCTAACAATGGAAATCAAACCACATAAATACATCACATGAAATCATATGTATTTTATTGAAAATTGACTATGTAGAATAAAAACAAACAGGTTTAGGACCACCACCATTAATTGTATTAAGAAAGTAAGAGAATGTAAAGTAATAAATGAAACAGTTTTGCTTGAGCTAAAGTGTTGACTTTATGTACTTTGATTATTCTGTAAATAGATTCAATATATAAATAAGCTGTATTGCATCACATGATCATTGTATAAACATTCACTGTCATGCGATTTTTAAAATGTCACAAAAAAGAAGAAAAGCAAAAAAAGGAAGTGAATTAAACGTGTTTCCATCTACTGGTTTGGAACGAATCAACCAGGCACAGAGTGAATTCATCAGATGTTGATGCTACGAATGTCTGTAATAAACAGGAAGTAGAGTTAGCTAACTACCATGGAGTAGGCATTTGAGATAAACATGCACAGACCCTACCTCCAAACATGGACATTTTTTGTGCCTCTGGTAAGGCCCAGACCCAGCAGTGGATGGGAGCGTTCCACCTCTGCTATCCCAGTCTGGAGTGCTTCTCATCGGACACTTCGCACTGACTTTCCTCCCATTTGTGCTGGACGTTTGGTCTTTGAAATTATTTCAGGGTTTTGTGTCTCTGGTAAGGTACAGACCCACCAGTGGATGGAAAGTTTGCTACGTCAGAACTTATTTGGGATTAACTCTTTTTCAGAAAAACCAAAAACCACCTCAAGCAAGTTTAAAAACTTTTGTGCGAAATAGAGGAAGTTATTTTGAATTTTTGTCTCTTCCTGAACTATCTGACTCAAAACAAAGAGTTGCTGTTGTTCATTAGAAGCAGATGCCTCCTCTTCATTGCGCCGTACTCAGTCCTCTGTTCTCAGCCTTAGCTGTTTTCATTTTGACTAACTCTCACTACGTCACAAGATGGTGCTGGCGTTTGACCCAGTTACTACGAACAAAAACAGTGACATAGTGAAGAATATTTCTGTCTGTAGGTTGATGACCCTCGTTGGCCTTAATAGATTAATGAGCAGGAACTGTTGCTACTTTACAGCAGTAAACACTCAAAAGGCCTGTGATGCTGTAGAGGCAGCAGGTTATTATGATCAGGTCTTTAATTAGCAGCACCGCCTGCTACGTCCAACCACTTTTCATTGACAGCTTTTCCATATTGACTGTATTTTATAGTAGCGTAGTAGTAGGGTACCGGTTTTGGAAAGCAGCAGGAAGAATCAGCAGTTCTCTGATAAAAGAGAGTTTTGCTGTGAAAGCAAGTTGGAACCACGACCCAGAACTTTATTAATAAAATCTTCTCTCTGAGGAAAACTTTTTCTCTGTTCTCCACAAACCAGCAGCATCACTGATCAGCCTGAAAACCAGCTAAGAAGCAACTGGGTTATAAATCACAGATGAAAATAGATTGAAGTTGATCAGTATGCATTAACAAATCTAAAATGGTTCCTCATAGAAAGTGTTTCTGTTTTCAACCATCTGTTAAAACCGACACACAGTCAAAGCTTACTTCATTCCTAATGTTGAAAATCAACATTTTAATTACATCTAAAACAGAAACCAAAACATGTTTCAGGTTTTTCTGCTGTGTCCCGTCTTCTTTGTAACACTTCTCTCCTAAATCAAAATCCTGACAATAAAAAAGATGGTTTTATTTATCAACATGGTCTATCGCTGACCTACTCACCGTTGCAACATGGCTGCTGTTATTCGATTGACCTGGACATGTCACCATGCAATTTGTTCTCAGCAGCTATCGATCGGACAGGAGGCTGCTGGACGCCAGCTGGGAGGGCAGCTGATGGAGTCCAGGCCTGATGACTTGCTGTCGATTCCCACAAAAGTGCTGCAAATGTAGACCAGTGTAATCACGTCAGACCTGTTGCTGTTTGAATCAAATGAATCATCATTCAAAGAGCCGTTCAAATGATAAATTTTTCATGGATCACGCACTTTTATCTGTGATATAGTTTCAGTTAAATAGACTCAATATGTTCTTACAGAAAATATTATGTAATAAAAAATCTCAAAATAAAAAACGTCAAATACTCATGTAGTTTTGTTTAATGTGTTATGTGTATTAATAACATCTTAGTGCTATTTGTGATATTGAAACAAAAGTTTAAGTAAAATGTAAGAAAAAGTAGAGGGAACAATTACATAACAATAAAGACAACATAATAATTGTAAACAACACTTATTCATTAATATCAACTAAAGAGAAACAAGCAAGAAGAAACCAAAAAAGAATGGAGCAAAACATGGCTGTCCTCATCCTCTCTGCTAGCACAGCGTCGCCATGACACCTGATGAAAACAAACGGTGAGCTGTGTGTGCTCATAGGTCCAGCTCTTTCTTGTATTTTACTTAATCACCAGTTAAACAAATATATTTTTAATTAGCTGTAATAATAAGAGCTACTGCAGGAAGTGCAGAGCATCATCAGCAAGCAAAGTTGTAACTGAGGCTCAAGATCTGTTGTTTAAAAAGCCGTGCAAAAGAATCAGAGTGATGTTTGTGATGTTCATGAACGTCACATCACTAGTGCCTGCTGTCAACCAAGAAGGAGGCAGCTGATTTCACTGCATTTAATGGAAGCATCTAGATCTATGTAGCTCTAGGATAAAGATTGGAAAAAACCTAAAGGAATCAGATTTAATGATGGTTCCTTTAGTAGCTGCTATCTAACAGATTCTGAAGAATGTTATTAAACCTATGGTTAGTAGTACAGAGCCAATCAGCAAACAGAAGATAAGCTGTGAATGATTTTTTTGTTCTGTTTTACAGTTGTACTTGTAGTTTTTGTCAACGCCGGAGGAGGAAGTGAAGGCAGCCGTTCAGTCCATGTAGGCTACGGTTCCACATATTGAGCAATTAAAGTCGGCGCACAAGGAATTGTTTAGGATGTTTGATTAAAATCAAATCCAAGCACATATGGATTCCCTATGGGTGCTGGTGCCGTCTACTTCCTGTTCATACCCTGTGCTTCCTGTTCCCCTTGATGTATGTCTCTGAGAAGTCGGGTGTGAATGTTCACTGTGTGTGTTGCTGGCAAATTGTCTTGTAGCTCATGTTCACAGCCGACACCTGCCACTATGAAGCCTGTTGGTTAGAGGTCAGGCGATGCAGAGGACACACTGAGACACACACTACATTTACATGCCCCCCATCAGCATATGCAGCGTCATAAACAGCGGTCCCCTTTCTTTTGTCTGATTCTGTTGTTTATCGTGACTTGTTGTTCTCCTCTAACCTTCCTCACCTTCGCGTCGCTCTCTCTTTTCCTCCTGGATTTCTCTCTGTATGGCAGGCGTTACGTTTTGGCCAGCGCTGTAGACCGAACATAAAGCCACACAGCTGCAGAGTTCACAAGTTCAACCCCGCCGATCCATGGGCTTTATGGGTATTCAGCCAGCCTCCGTGTCATGCTGCCGTGTTTTGGAGTCCCGCAGAGTGAAGAGTTGGCTGTGTTCTTTTCCCAGCCATGCTAATGATGCAACCAACTGTGAATGAAAAAGAAGCTTTTCCCCCAGTCTAACTGCTTCCTTGGTGGCCAATTGTGCTGAATTATACTGAACTACAAGCTCCGGGTGAATTTGACAAGATGCTCCTCGGTGTGTCGTTCACCAGCTCCTGGGATTAAAATAAACATTGCAACTGGGCATTAAAGACACACAAACAAATCATTGCTGAATTTTAATTATGGGAGAATTTATGCAGTGTCAGTTTCTGATCTCTTTTCCTCTTTTGTTCAACTTTGAATGTTTTGTAACTAACAACCTGTTGAGAAAAAAGGTATATATATATAAATATATATAATTTCTTTAGTTTTATTTTTTACCATAGTTGAGCATGACACAATTTCTGTAGGCAAAGTGATGCCAAAGAACAAGATGTTCATTTAGAAGCCTAATTAAAATTCATTTAAATAATAAAATTATTGATTGAAAATTAACGTAATAAGAAACACCAATGTAATAATTTAAAAAAAAATCTAATTAGTTGTTGGGTCTATAATTCCTAGTCTAAAATGATAAATTATATATCAACAAAATATACAACATTTTCATTTCAAAAACATTTTTTGCTGCTAAATTATTCGGTGAATGTCACTTGTCAGATTTATTCACATCAGATTTATGGGTGTACTAGAAACATGCAAACACAAAGGTTCCAGCTTGAACATTTGTCTGTAAAAAAATACCATTAATTGTGATGTACTTTACAATCCCTCTCTGACTTACTGATTCAGCTGATGTCATTTTTAAAATCTACAATCAGACCTACAAGAAGCCAGAAAGCAAAATGTCTGCTCTGACTCGCGGTGTTCCACTCTTTGGCTCGGCTCAGATTCATCCAAATTGGTCTTGCTTCCTGATTCTGAAAACAAGCCTGATTATTGCAGTGGAAGTTAATGATACAGTAAATTTGAGGGAGAAAAATGCATGTAGTTTATCATCTCTGCTAATGTGGCTGATGCATAATTCAGGAGTGTGTATGATGACAGACCATCCTTCACTTTCCCCACTTTCACTGATGTATGTTGTTTTCCTTTGGAAGCAAACTGTCAGCCGCTTCTGTCTTCCTCTCTTTCTTCTGTCAGTCATCCTCTTCTACCCCCACCCCAACTTTAGTTTTGTCAAATGTCAGTGAGTAGAAAGCAGGCCATGGGCTATTAGTGGCATTCAGTGCTGTCAGGAGGAACACACACTCACACACGCACGCACCCATTTCAGTCATACTTCTGAACCTTGTGGACAAATGTCGCGGCATATAAGCGGGGAGCAAGACTTTTTTTGTTGTTTTTTTTATGGATGCTGACATTGTAATCTAGTTTGTCTCAGTTCATAGAAAGTGCTCAAGTACTCATTCACAAACATGACACACACATTCATGGAGAATTCTGGCCGTCAAGCCAAATGTCACAAAATGAGGTGAACATTTTCAAAAGTTTTATATATAGTTAAGCTATGATCTACATTAACAATCTCAATGGTTCAGGAAGAGACAACAGAAAAAATCGTTGTCAGTTGTGGTGTTGGGGAGCAAAGGAACCAGCATCAGTCAGAACCAGAAGACCTGAGCGATCTGGAAGGTTGATACGACAACAGATCTTTAAAGGGGAAGTATTATATGTTTTCCAGGCACATAGTGCCACTTTATAGCACAATCAAGTTACTATGCTAACTTCACTTGTTATAAAATGCAATATATATCAAATATGACCTGATATGGCATCTTGAAATTGGGCCTCTCTCTCTTTAAAAACTCCTGCTCTTTCTGAAACTCCTCCTTCAGGATGTCATCTCAACATGGCTCCTCTGTTAACCCTTTAGCAACATTTTTACTAAAGAAGTAGCTCCTATAATGAGCTCAGCAGATGTGCAGCTCCACAATGTGCTTGCTAATTGCTGCTGGCTAGTCTGAAGGAGCTGAGGGAGGGAGTCGCAGGGAAGGGGCCACAGGGACATTAAAGGATTTGTCAAACATGCATACAAGGATCAAAGCAACAATCAATGCATGTTTTAGCAATATTTTTATTAGGGGGGGACAGTGCACATTAATGAACAATCAATACTTCTGTACAGACTGTAAATGAGCCAGATTATAGCATAATTGCTAAT
>CAEFZY010018350.1:0-22824 GCA_903066815.1 Brachyrhaphis roseni | reverse complement strand
CACCTGGTTCTACACCACCCAGTTCTACACCACCCAGATCTACATCACCTGGTTCTACATCACCTGGTTCTACATCACCCGGTTCTACACCACCTGGTTCTACACCACCTGGTTCTACACCACCTGGTTCTACACCACCTGGTTCTACACCACCCAGTTCTACACCACCCAGATCTACATCACCTGGTTCTACATCACCTGGTTCTACATCACCCGGTTCTACACCACCCAGTTCTACACCACCCAGTTCTACACCACCCAGATCTACATCACCTGGTTCTACACCACCCAGTTCTACACCACCTGGTTCTATGGTCCTTCACAGAGAACAGACTTAAATCACTGAATGGATCAGCACCAAATACATTAAAGATCTTCAGTTCTAGCAGAAGGTTTTGGACTTTGTGAGTCTTTTTGGCTTTTGATTTTTTTTTTGCTGTTAAAATGAAAATGAAAATATCAGGATCCCAGTAAATGTACAGAAATCTTTTCCTGCTGTCTTTGATGTGATGACAGTTGTTGATCCGTTAATGGACAGAACATCATGAGTGTCTCTTTGAGCCTCTCTGTCCCGGTCACCTCCAGGACCGACCGACCCACATGAAGGCCGAGAGACAAAAACACAAACATGACCCTAAAGTCCAACGGCTGAGACCAAACCAGGTCAGGAAACGTTTTCACTCTGAATAACAGAAACTCTCACATCAACTTATGGATTAAACATCAAAAATATCATAAAAACATTCAATCTTTATCAATTATTGGCATAAACAGTTCTATAAATGTATATTCTGCTATTTTATGCCGTTTAAACATCAGGAGGGAAGGATTTGAGTCTGTAGTTTTAAACATGAACTTTCTTTAGATTAAATATCTAATTTGCAAAATTCATAACTGTTAATGATAAATGCATGCTGCCGTATGATAACAGGCCCGCTGTGTTTATCTGACCTTTGACCGGAGCTGCTGCTGCTTCACCTGCTTTAGGAAACACAGGAGAGAAAACAGAACAGAGATTTTCTGTTTTCCTACATTTTAAAGATTTCAAAAGTTTTTATAAAATTATTTTAGGGAAAGTTTGTGCCAATAAGAAGGAAGAAGCCAAAGGTTGACGATCAGCTGCTGCTGTTTGGTTTTGGATATTTTACAGCGTTTCCCATAAGCATGAAAAGTTTCTCCTTCATGCAGGAGTTTTAATCCTCGACCCCCTGATGGGTTTCATAACTCATCTGGTTTAACCTCCAGCTCAGCCTGTAATCTCAGTTTATTCCAGCAGAAGATCCCAAGATTAAGTTTCTGTTTAGTTTTTTTCTCCGGCTCCGTTTTAAATCCCGGTCTTGTTCCTTGGCATGATCATCTGCTGCCTGATCCTTACAGCTCACTCACAGCTCTCCAGTTCTGGGTTTCACATTTAAACATCAGCCAGCATCAACAGGAGAGCTCTGGAAATGAAAGGTGTTTTCTCAAGATCCACCAAAAGAATCTTATCAACTTTTAAAGTTTTATTTAAATGAAAACATGGTGGAAGAACCCAGCTTTCATAATGATGGTGAACTTGAATGAGTGACTAAAACCTGCTTCTCCTCTTGGAGGATTTGTTTTCCTACAGTTCACTTTGCAGCAGCAGCTCTATAAAGAGAAGCGTTGTGATGCAACCTGCAGGCTGTCGGTTCGCCGCTCGCAGCCAGACGGGTTCAGATCGTTACCATCAGAGGCCATGTGAGAACGGCGTGGAGCTGCCGCAGTCTAAAGTTTCACTCTGGATGATTCACGTGTAAAACAAGACTGTTTGGGTTGTGAAAGCCATCAGAGTGACAGAAATATTCCTGACCTCTGACCTCCAGCAGATAAGGAAGCCGTCCAGCTCTTTAAGGAGGAAACCTTGTGGTTATTTTGATTCTTTTTACTATAAAGTCTTCAGGATGAGGGTGAATCTGCTGGGATTTGATCATTTAAAGGACAAAATGTTCTTCACCCTTTGAGAAAACCAGAGGATCGGGCAAAGCAAACAGACAAAGGTCGTCACTTTAGAGCCAAAACGTTCTGCCTGAAAAAGAAAAAGGACAAACAAAGATTAAATAACTATTTCTATTCTGTCCAACTCTGTTGGCTGGCCTGAAGGTTCAGTGTTGCAACAAAACCAACAGACTAACAACCCAACAATGAAGACATGCAGGTCAAATTAGAGCCTCGTCCTGCCTCCTTATAGCTTCACCTGAGGAAGAACCTCAGTCAATCAGAAGATTTTCATATCAGCAGGTGAAAAACAAAGATTTACAGCAGAAACCGACTGAAATAAAACATCAGAAGAGTTGAAGAAGTTTGGAGACGAAACCTGAAACCTTCCAAACAGGACGGTCCAGTCAGGCAGATTTTTAATTATAAAACAAACTGATTTAAATATTGCAGCTGAAACCAAACTGTTTCTATTCCAGCCTCTGAGGAACAGAATGGTACCAGAACCGGTTCTGGTCGTCACGTCCAAGTCCAAAGTTACACCTGATGAAGGTTTGGGAACAGAACAGTGGAAAATCTTTACTGTTTGAAACTGGTCAGTGTTTTGGGAATTTTGAATTGGGAATTAATTCTTGTTCAAAATGGGAAAAACAGGAAAACATTCCATTCATGAGTTGAGATTTTTTTTTTTTAATTACTGCTCATATTTGCACTATAGAGAAAATTAAAAAGTTTAAATCAACTCCAGCTGTGAAAAGCAATGTTTTCCTTCAGATGGAAAGAAAAGTAGAAATGTCTCCAGCCTTCCTGTTGGAGAGCACAGGGGGGCGTGGTGGGGTCACCAAAGGTCATCCTCTGTCCTACCATCCCTGATGTAAACAGACTGAACTTTACAGAAACAGTCTGATGTGAAACAGGTGAATGAAATCCAGAAAATAAAATAACTTCCTTACTTTATAAATGTTCCTGGATTCAGGATTGGGTGATGAAAATGATGCTGCAGCAAAGTTAACTGAGCAGAAGCCTGAAGTCCAGGCCAGGAGTCCAGGCCATGTTTTCAGTCAAGCTCTAAGCTGAAGTTCAGAGTGAATCCAAACATCTGAGATGTTTTTATATGATTCATGTTTCTAATCCAATCACTGCAGTTTACACTGATTAGATCACTGATCTTCTTCTCTCACTCAGAATTAGAAAATATTATCTGAATGTTTGATCAGACATTTACACAGAACTTTATCAAATTTCAGAGCAGTGACAGCGATACTTTATTATATTCATGAATGTAAGAACAGGGAGAAACTTGTTCTTTAAAATACTGACGTAATGTATTTATTTTAAAGAGGATAGTGTAGTTTAATAAAACACTTGACAATGCATGACTTAAAATGCTAAAATATAAATAAGGTCAAGGAGATCATTAGTTCTTGTTTGGAAAGTAAAGCAGAAGAATTAAAATGGAGTGAATGAGAGTTAAATGCTGCAGAAAACTGTCATTAAAATAAATTAATAAAATATCTTATTGTGGATGTTTGGACTGTTAATGTGCAAATCAAACTGTTTTCATCAAAGTAGTTTCTGTTGGGAAAATCAAAGAATAAAGAAACAGACGGTCGGGTCCAAACGTTGAATGTTTCCCATTTTCTTTTACCTTCAGGAGAAATTTAACACTTTTAAACTGATGTGGTGTTTTACGGTAAATTATGATAAAAGTAATACAATGTAATCAACAGCAGGAGTTTCTATATTTTATGACAATTGTAGTAAAAAAAGAGAGAATTATTTAAGATGGAAAATGTCATGTTTATACTTCTTATATATATTTATGTCTATTATTGTTTATGCATATTTTCCAATGATCCTTTAGACTTTTGTTAAACAAAAAGATATTTTTTTGCTGCTGCAATTATATAATCATGTATATTTTCTTATTATGAACCTTAACATTATTTATTTTGTGTCTGACTCAGTTTGATGGTTTGAACGTCTCTGGTGGCTTCATGTCTGTCATCCTGTTTTAACCTCTGTAAAATAAGAGCTGTTACATTCAGCTGTACAAAACATGCTCTATAAATAAAGTCTGATTGCTATTCAGGTCTTAAAGCTTCATCCTCGGTGTCAGATGATGAAGCACCAGGTCACAACGACCCTCTGCACACGTGAGAAACACAACAGCTCCCTGAAAACTAAGAAAAGCAAAACGAAGTTCACCCAATTTCTGTTCCATGTTTATCCACATGCTTTAGTAATGTTTAACTGGAAATCAATAAGGTCAGAAAACTCCCAAAACGTCCAAAACAGCAGAAACCTCATCCTGATTGTGTTTGTTTCCACATCAGATGAATCAGATTCATAAGACAAAGAGCTGGAAGCTTCACGGATCTTCAGTCGATCCATCAGGAGCTAAAAGCTCCTTCACAGTTTCCTCCTGTCATCTGCACTCAGGAAATGTTGCTGCTAGTTACTCCAGCAAATTGGGAAGAAACTAATTACATTTACTTAGTAACATTTTGAAAAAGATGCAATTTTAGGAGCATTTTTACTTTTTGCTTCTCTTATTTGAGTAAATCTTCTGTTTCTTCTCCTCACTGAATGAAGAACCAGAAACAAACAAACACCTGCAGCTTCAGTTAAAGTTTCTGAAGTTTTACAAAGAAACTGATGAGGAAAAAATGTTTATTTTGTAGTTATGTAATTTGAATAAACACTATAAAAACACAAAATCTCTCCAGGTATTTTACTCAAGTTTATCGTGCAAAAATCTTAATACACTTGAAATAATTAAAAAAACAAATTTTAAAGTAACTTTTCAAAAAGATGTAGGAGATTATTTTACATCAATGATTCTTAAATATTTATGAAAATGTTACACTGGTAAATTATTTCCCTTATATCTTATAAGGGAAGAAACTTTTCTTTCTGAAAAGTTACTTTTAAATTATTATTTTTTTCCTTATTTTAAGATAAGATATTCACACTAGAAACTAAAACAAAATACTGGGTCAGATTTTATGCTTTTTCAATGAATTATTGTCATTCTGGTCTTTAAAATAGAGAAAATTCCACATAACTTTTTATTTTTAATATTAAATAATCCATGTTTTGTAACCTTTTTATCAAATACTTTTTATTTTTACTTGAGTAAAAATAAGTTGACGTAGTTCTCCTCTTCCTCAGTTTGGGTTCTTTAGTTGCTTTAAGAGACTTTTATTCATCATCGCTACATGAACGGTTCTATAAGGGGATGTTGGTTCAGGTCCAGAGGATCCAGCCAGCAGGGGTCCATCATGCATCTCTTGCTGCTGCTGAGGAAAGTCCTCCATGCGGCGTCACGCCCCCAATCAGCTGGCCTGCAGCCAGGCCTGCTGGCAGCTGATTGGCCGCTGCGGCCTGGCCTTTGGCTTCCCCATTGGCTGCCTGCGCAGCCCAGATGACTGCATATGCAAATGTTGCGTTGCAGGCAGTTGAAATCGCAGAGTGCTGAGCAAAGCCAGGCACTGAGGGAGAGAAGCGAAGGGGGAGTGACCGCAGCATGAGCCTGTAGAGCCACAGCACTGAGAACCTTCTGCCTTTTTCTCCTCTCAGGCTCCGATTCTGTTTCCATGAGTGCTGCAAGGTAAGAAACATCAGAACTGGAACTAGAGAGCTCATTTAGATGAAAAGGTCAAAGTTTATGTAGGAAGAGTTCAAATTTGATCTAAATGTGTCAAATCTTTGCGTCAGCTCAGCCAAAACATATTTTAGTTTCTAGTGCAAATATCTTGATAAACTGGAAATGAGGGAAAACTAACTTAAACGGATGTAAACAGTTTGTTTTAGAATAGAAAAGAAAAAAACTTTATTGTCCTGCAAAGGGGAAATCCAGGTGAAGCAGCAGAATCGGGTATAAAAGCTTAAAAAAAGGTTTTAAAGTGTTCAAAACATAGTAATAATGAAAAATAATTTACTATACAAGACTAGTAAATATTACAAATAAAACCAATCAGGATGTGAAACTGAGTCGGACCACTTGTCCAAAAATAAAGTCAATAATTTTTTAATATTTATAATAAAAGTACTAATTCCACTGGTAGATTATTTCATTTATAATAAAACATTTCCTCCAGTGCAACTTTTTCATGAATGTTAAGAACTTATCTTGCTAAGTAGCTGCTTGTAAGTTAGTTTGGTCTTATTTTAGATATTTGCACCTGAAACTAGACTGAACTACTTAGTGAGGCTGTGTGTTTCTGCAGTGTGTTGATTTTAAACGGTTTAATAGTAAAAGAAGTGAATTGGTTTTACAGCCAACCAGGCTCTGATCCTTCTGGAACTTTCTGTTTCCTCCTCTCCCTCCCTCAGCGTGCTCACGTCCTTCAGTCCATCCGCGATGCCTGGCCCAGTGATGACAGACGTGGCGATGAGGTTTTACATCAGCCACTCTCCGCCTCCTCTGCGGAGCTTCATCAGCTCCTATGGCGACCTGCAGCGGGCCAAGAACCGGGCCAACCAGCCTAGCGCCCGCAGCCGCAGCCAGCAGCTGTACAAGCCGCTGCGGCCCTGCCTCAGCAGCCAGCGCCGGGCGGCCGACGACGGCGCCCACGTGGCCTGGGCCAAGAAGAAGCCCATGAAGAAGAGCGTTGTGTTCGCCGACACCAAGGGTCTGTCGCTCACCGCCATCCATGTTTTCTCCAAGTTCGACGACGAGCCGTACCAGAACAAGTCGGTGGACGGGATCGTGGAGGAGCTGCAGTTTGACATGAGCGACCTGGAGAACGCCACCATGGACCTAAAGATCAGCTCTGTCCGCAGCCTGGCGCTCGACTTCCAGCAGCCCTCCACCGACTACCTGGACTTCCGGAACCGGCTGATCCGGAACTGCGTCTCCCTGGAGAACTGCTCGCTGCAGGAGCGTTCGCTGACCGGCACCATCAAGGTCCGAAACGTGGGCTATGAGAAGTCGGTGCAGGTACGGGTCACCTACGACTCGTGGGCGACCTTCAACGACGTCGACTGCAGCTTCCTGAACAACGTCTACGGCTGCCAGGACACCGACACCTTCGCCTTCAAGCTGGAGCTCCCGGCGTACACCCCGCCCCAGAACCGAATCGAGTTCTGCATCTGGTTCAGGGTCCAGGGCCAGACCTACTGGGACAATAACGAAGGCAAGAACTACCCTCTGAAGCACGTCGGCTGGAGCGGAGAGGACATGAGCAAAGACTCTGCGGCGCAGCAGAAACCGCCGGAGCACAAAGCCGGGGTCACGAAGGTCCCGGAGCTGGAGTTCGATCAGTTCGGCAGCCCACGCATGTCCAGCGGACTGTTCCCAGGCTGGCAGAGCTGGGGTCCCATCGACAACACCGTGCCTTACTGGTGAGAGCGCCAGAGCCAGCTCCGGGTCTGAGTCGGATCCACTCAAAGCAAACTGAACCTGAAGGTACACAAACCAGACAAAACCCCGAGTTCCACCTGCTCAACTGACCTGCTTTCTGCTCACTGGGCCGGTGAATGATTAAACTGGAGGAGCATCACCTGAAACAGCTCTGCTCTGTAAAATATGTTGAAATGTGCCTTCTCTTTGTGCCTGCCCACTAAAATAAAGACTCTTAGTGCACATGAGGACGGTTGGCCCCTTTTTGGGGGCCAGATGCATTAGCTGAACATGCACTGATTGAGACGTCCCTCTCAATGTGACAACGTCTGTAAGCTGAGGGAAATTAATTGCTGGCATTAATCCTTCATATTGAAGGGAAAGCTTGGGGAGTGCATGGCCACAGAAAACACAGCGGATTCATTTCTAATGAAACAAAACCTCCTGCACCTTCTGTCAGACGTAGAAAGTTGGCACACGATTCAGAATCGCCTCGGTTGTACAAACAGGAGTCATGCAGCCCTTTCTTTCCCTCCATGTAGATTGCACATCTCTGTCTGGTAAATGAGGTTGAGTGATGTAATTCTGAGGAACTGAGCTGCTATGAAGATGTCACAAGAAAAGACTGGAATGTGATTGGTTGGCTATGAAAGTGAGGAAGTTTGGAAATGTGTGAGGTTCTGGTACGTGCAAAGAGAAATGCTGTAAAGTCTGAATGTGTCGTTTCCTTTAGCTGTTTTTTAAAAGTGCAATTGTTGATCACGCGTGTACAGAATGTGTGGAAGCAGCGGACATGTTTCCTTTTCTCAGTCTGAAGAAAAAGTCCAAGCCGCTGCGGTTTGAGTCTCACTTGAAGGCGTGTCGCTGACACGCGCCATGTTGGTTATGTATTTCCTTTTTGAAATAAATTTCTATATTTGTGCTAACGAGTCGACGCCTCCAGAGTCTTTTATTGAAATAAACATCATATAAACCCAATAAACAATATAAAAACCAAATCAAAAACTTTCTTCTCTTCATATTCTTTGTTTTTCAATATTTGTTCATTTATCTCCTTAAAAAACTCCTAGATTGAAGCTAAAATCAGATTTTCTCCCCAGCAGCAGCTAAAATATTACACAACACAAGCTGAGCGTCTTTCTGCAGAAACAGTTATGATACATAAATAATGTTTGTAAACATCGGAGCAAAACCAAAAGAACTCCTGTGTTTACAAACATGGAGGAGATTCAGGAATAATTCATGACTGAACAAATTTATCCTCCAGACCGGATCAGAACCACCGTTTATGTTAAACACAAAACCAGAACTGTTTGACTAGACCATTGCAGCACCTTGTTTCTTTCCTTTCTCAGATCGGATGTTGCGATCGGGCCGATGACCTTAGAATGTTTTGGTAAACGGAGGATTTTATGGTCCAGTCAACGAAGGGATCAGGTCCCACATCACCACTCCTCCACCGCCGTGCAGCTGCCAGCTGGACTCGTCAACTTTGGTCTCTTCAAACCTCAGTCCTGCAGCCAAGTTGGTGGTTGTTAATCCCTCTTAACAACCACTTCTGGACTAATTACCCAGTCATGACCTTTGACCTCTGGGTTGAATCTTCAGGGTTGTTCCCTCAGCTCTTTGAGTGACAGACTGGAGATGACCTTTGACCTCTCCCCCTGGATGAGGGGCAGCAGAAACCATGGCCTGGTAGAGATGATGCATTTCAACATTTTATCACATGAAAACATTAAGAAAATATCACAAAATAAAATCACTGGAATCAATTAGAAAGAGAATAAAGTTGAAATACAAGAATAAAGTCACAGAGTTATTATAAATTTCTCAATTTTCTTCCTGAAACTGTCATAGTGTTTGAACTGATGAAATCCTGGAAACTGTTGTGGTTTATTGGATTTGAAGCAAATATTTAAACTGAATCTGACATTAACCACTTTACTCAGTTATTAATGTCAGATTAAAGACAGAATGAAAACAGTGAAGCTCCTTGTTTTGCACCTTTTCCGTTTTGTCATCATTGAATGATCCAGTTGGATGTGAAGGTCTGCGTTCAGACAGAGCGCTGGTTGAGACGTCTTATCAGATTATGATCATCTGAGTCTCTGTGATGTCAGAGTAAATCAGGATCAGGTCCGATGGAGAGATTACGTTGGTCGCATGTTGATCACTGGATCAGCAGAGCCGTCGCCTTTAAATGAAATGCCGACTCTTCAGCAGGATTCAGTTTAAAAAGGTTATGAAGTGTGCTTATTTTTATAATTATGTCCTGCAGCAGGATTCCTAAATTTGGTCAGAACTTTATAATAATAAACATGTAAATAAAAGTGTTTTCTCGGCCCTGCTGATGTTGGCTCTCATCTACAGATCAGGTTCACAAACCGTCCTTCTCTCTCATGCATCAGGTCTTTATGACTGAACTTGCTGAATTTGCAAGACTCTTATATAAATAATTAAAAGTTGAGCCCCTCCAGCTCCAGGTCTCATTTTAAGGTACACTCAGACTCTGGATGAAAGCCGATAAAAGCCTCCGTTGCCTGAAGGAGTTTCATCCTCGCTGCTGTTCATATTGAGCAGGAAGAACGCCGACTGCCTCTGTTCGGCACGCACAAAGGAAAAGCTCCAGGCGGGACCAGAACCACCACATGAAGCCTGAAAATTCCTGCTTTATCACAGCTTCAAGTCTTTAATGCAGCTTTTCTTTGCTTTCATGGGTATTTCTCATATGTAGGAATAAAAACTGTGTTTCTCTGAGCTCCACCTATATGAGTATCCTTGCTGTTTAGATGAATAGATAAACTGAATTCGTTTATTTTTCTAGAAGCTTAAAAAAATGCACTTTTATACACAGAAACATCAAAGATAAGAAGTTTGAAGAACTTTGCCAACAGAAACCCTGAGGAAACATTTTCTGCTTTGTTTACTGGTGAGAGGAGAAGGACAGTCATGTGAGGAAGAGTCTTCAAAGGATTTATGAGACAAAGGAGGGAGGAGGAGGAGGAGGAGGAGGAAGAGCTGCCCCTCAGCCACGTGCAGCTACAGATGATCATCATACAATCTCTTCTTTGGATGATCTTCAGGTTTGTATTGACAACATTTCACATGTAAGGAGTTTGGATGAGGATCTGAAGCAGAGCTGGTCCTGCTGGCATCATCAGAGATTCATCATCTGCATCCAAATGTTTACCAAGAGTTGAGCACAAATACGACCAAAATCCAGATGATTCTGTTAGAAAAGGTCAACAATCGTCATTTTTAGTAAACGAGTTCAAAATTAGCTTTTATAACTTGAAGAAAATAAATATTACATTTTACACAAAAAACATAAAACACTAAAACCAGAGCTTCAAACCAATTCAGTCCAGGTTTATTAGTTTTTCACATTGAAACATGAAAATACTTCAAAATAAAATTAATTCTTAATTCAAAAGGCTTGTAAGAGAAAATAGGAAATATGATAAAAACATGTTGGAGCCACCAGGCTGGTAAATACGACTGACTCAGAGGTTCATGTGATGCTTCTGTAAATGTTACTGTAATGTTCATAGTTTACTCAGCAGCAGGTTTTGGGTCCGGTGTGGTTCTGGTTCTGACTCAGATAACTCTTTAAACATTCCCACCCTGATCCTGCAGCTCTCTGAGGAGATTTATGGAGAGAAA
Source organism: Brachyrhaphis roseni (assembly GCA_903066815.1). Classification (NCBI taxonomy): domain Eukaryota; kingdom Metazoa; phylum Chordata; class Actinopteri; order Cyprinodontiformes; family Poeciliidae; genus Brachyrhaphis; species Brachyrhaphis roseni. Next base: position 11,858 of record CAEFZY010018350.1, on the reverse strand, counting down.
TTGAAAAGGTGATTCCAGATCAGGTGCAAAAACAGTTTGATCCTCAACTCAACTTCTAGTTTCAGCTTTTCTCCACCTGTAGCTGATGGAGCCACATTCCCCAGAAAACCTGCAATTTCCTGACGGATCACAGGAACAACGTCTCTAGATGTTCTGCTCTTCATTCCCTCTGCGCACGTCTGAACTTCACTGCCTTCCCATTTGCTGCTCAGTCTGCTCTCATTTCCTTTTCTGCAGTTGGTTTCCTGTTGACATTCTTCCTCTCCTCTCTGCCTCAGACTCAGCAGTAAAACCTTGAAAAGAAAAAATGAAGAAATACCGAAATACGTCTGCATGGTAATATTTACCTACTGGCTAAATCAGGACAAACTCACGGCATCAGGAACCCGCCGGTGCAGAACGACAGACAGACAGACATGAACTTAAAGTGAAGCTAAATTCTGTCACATACAGAAACTCCAGATAAGAAACTCAAACTAAAAGAGGAAGTAGTTTGACACTAATCTATATGATACAAAGCTTGATGTTTCCACGCTGAATCATGACATGAACAAACCTGAATGCAGATTTACAGACAGACAGAAATTATTTAGTCTTAATAAAGATTTAACCTTAAAAACACAAACAGAGTGGACACATTTTGTAAACATCATAAAAATGTATGAATATTAAGAACATAAAACCTGATACTCAGAATTAAAATGTCTGTTGGAAATCTGCAGTAAACCAACAACAGCTGAATTATTTTCAGTTATTCTCCTTTAAATGAATCTGCCAGGGGTATGAATAGTTGTGACCCCGGCTGTAAGCTGCTTAGCGTTAAGCCTGGATGTTGGTGTGTGTTCCTGTGTGTGTTCTGCAGCGGTCCAGGTTGACCCGGTATCGGCAGGCGACTCTAAATGTTTAACGTCACATTTATGGTAAATCATGACTTCACAGATGATTCAGTGATTAACAATAAAAGAAAAATGCAGAAGGATGATACTATATTTTACCAACTTTCTTTTCTAGATAAGATAATTCTGCATCATGACACATCAAGTTAAAGACGCTCCAGGTTCAGCGTGGAGAAGATCAGCAGGTAAAACTCTGAGCCTTTTTACCGCCTGGGTGTGATTTGTTTTAGGACCAGGCATCATGGTGGGGGAAGCCGTCAAGCAGCTCTTAAGTCTTTGGAGCCGAGTTGGTAAGTAGGTGTGAGGAGGGGGACGTTCAGGAATCCACTTGCAGCAGCTGTCAGGCCAGGGGCCCAACCTTCATCCCAGAGGTGAGGGACACATTTATCAGAGGCCGACTGAGGGATTCATCGTCCTCTGACATTCAGTCTGCTTAGTGGCTGAGCAGAGCTGCTCCTCTTTGACTCTTTCCTCTTTGTGTTGTAACAATTAACATTTCCTTTAAATATGTGTAAAGTATCAGAGAGCAAAACGTCTGCAGAGGAAGTAAAGAGGGTTGGGTTTATTCCTGACATTAACTAAGAGATGTAAAACAATAACTTTACTATTCTTGTAAACTTAATGTGAAACTGGCATGGCTTAACTAATCATCATTTAGTAACATTATCTGTATTCAGCAACATTAACTCAGTTTGTTTGGAAGAAAATTGCAAACTTGTTTGTCTTTTGGCTCTGGTTATTCATCTGAGGAATTATGATTTGTAATTTATTTTTTCATAGCTTCGTTCGTTTTTGGATCTTGTGACATTAATGTCGGCTCAACAACGTTAAAATCCCTCCATCGACGGCGGCCATGATTACGCCGTAAACAGAGCGGCGCTGTGTGACGTCAACCACAAACCGTTCACACAGACTGCAGTCCCATTTCATTAGCAGCAGGAACAACGATGAGACTTTAGCAAAGAATCCACCTGCTGTGTGAACGCAGCCTGGGTGTTAGGACACATCAAGGCCCAGTGGTTCAGTTCTGAATGTCAGAAATGGACGATTCAGGTGGTGAAGGAACAAAAGAAAAGGTTCAAATAAAACCAATCAGGGTAAACATGAGAACTTGTCCAGTTAAACAGAGGATGTGATGGGACAGAACAGCAGGTGGAGCAGGAAGGATGACCACGCTGCTGGCAGGTGAGGCTGGTGCTTAGCCTCAGGAGGACAGCATGCTGGGGTCTGCAAAGGTCATCTAGAGGTCAGGGTGAAGTGCTGGTCCACTTAAAGCACCAGCATCTGGTTTAAACATCAGTCCTGATTCTGGATGGTTATTTGATGCTACTTTGTTTTAATCAAATGTTGAACTGCGTTAAATGAACATATAGATCCTGGAGAGCCAACAAAATGTGCTGCCAAAGTCACGTTTTGGACCCAGTTCAGATCCGGTCAAACATTAACAGCAGCCAGGTCGCTTCCAGGACCTGACTGGACCGGCCTGATGCAACGAAGACACAAAACCAGAAACCTCCAACAGCTGAGGGAACAACCAGGAAAGCAAACCAAAGTCTGATCCAAACTGGACATGAAGATCTAATTCTGACAGGAAACAATCGACTCACTTCCTGCTTCTGGATGTTATGGAGTTTAGTTTGGAAAACAGATCAGAACTGAAGCCTCTGAACTGGGAGGCTCCCAGTCTGCAGGCTGGTCCAGTTAGGATGACATAATTACTTATGAAACATGAAGCAGCCGGTAGAGGTCACATCCAGAGGTCACAGAGAGAAAACAGGATCAAAGTTATAAACACTGATGGTTGAAGTTTTACTGGACATTAATAATCAGTTTATGGATTAATTTAATCCATGAATCTGAATCTGGATTACATTTTTCTCACAATTAAAACACTGATGAGTTTTTAACATGAAACATTTATGACAACAAATATTTTTACCTTAAATGAGAAGAAAGTATATTTATGCACAAAGGTGAGAAAACGACGTCAGAAGTCAAAGGAAATGTTTCTTTTAGCCACGTGGGAGATAAGGCCTCCCAGTTCCAGAGCGTTTCCAGTAACAGCTTGTTACTGGAGCATCTGGAGATTCCTGCTTCATCTGATAACCGCCCATAAATAGACTTCCTGCCACTTCTGCAGATAAAAGCTTCAGGATGTGGTTCTGGTTGGTGACTGACAGGCTGAGCTCTGGGAGGCTGGCTGGCCTTGAACTGGTCTGGTTACTGGGTTCAGAGCAGCAAACCAGTAGAAACTGGTTTACAGATGAAAACCCTCCAGTCCTGATGCTGAGTGAACGAGTCGATTCCTGCAGGGATGATAATAACAATAATAAAGACTCTTTGTGTGTCATTATGATGCTGTGTGGAAACATGAAAACATGACTCTGCATCGGAATAAACCCAGAGAAACTGCCGAGTCATGATTCTACAGAACCGCTGTCAATTCATGGAAATGAAATCAAGATTTCTCTCATTTTTAATGGTTTTACTGGCCACAAATCTGATAATCAGCCGACTCTTCCAGTTATAAAGGAGCCTCACATGTTTCCACAGAGCTGAGTTTCATTTAGGAGTTAATTCAGTTAGCCTGGATCTCTGAGACGGTTCTGGACCTGAAGCTACATTTAAAGCTCATTTTCTCAGTAACTTCTGTGACTTTTCCTGGTTTTCGACTTGGTCCTTCGCAGCCTGATGATTCGGATCAGAAGGAGCCAGAATATCTTCAGCTGCTTTTGTTTTGGAATGAGATTCATTTAATGCAAGCAACGGATCTGGGTTTCTAAAAGTTTATTTTTGTTGATTTGATTTGATTTAATGAGCTGTAGCACAGCTCTTTGCTAAACTAAACACAGTTAATCACAACCTGTATCATATTTCTTGAATTATTGTTCAAAATAAACTCATAAAGTTAAATAATGAGAGTTTTGATGCAAAGGAAACAGAAACAGGATCAATTTATTCATATTCTGATGTATTTACATATCATGATGTGTATATTTAGCTGTTGGGATGGACTCTCTGACTGAGGCTTGTATTGGCAAGTGGAGGGGTCAAAGGTCATCACATAGAGCAGCTCCCTGATGGGATAAGTGTGCGCCGCTGGGCGTCAGGCATCGACCCGGTGGGGTTTGGGGGTGTTAACTTATTGGACTTTCCATCAGCTGCTGCTGCTGCAGATTTAAACACATTGATGTTTCAGAAAATTCACTCTGTAAAACTGGACAACAACACATGCATTACATGTTTTCAACTGAATTCATTACAATTCTCTTATGTTTAGGATCAGTTTTTATCTTTACATTTAGAGGTTTAGCCAGGTTCATTTCCATGCTGTCCTTGTTTCTCTCCTCTCTGACAGACGGATGGATTTTTGCTCCTCTGCGAACCGACAGGAGGAAACCGCAGCCTGTTTGGTGCTGAACGAGTTCAGGCTGATTCTGCTCCAGTTTTATCAGAGCAGTTTGACTCAGAGAGTCTGAACTGACAACCTGCCATCCTGCACATGTTCACGTGTGAAACTGTACATCTGGAGGCTCCAGAACCACAGGACCTGCTGTCCCCATGGCAACGAACACAACGCCACGCTAACACCTAAAGGAAAGCCGTTCAGAGTCATGATCTAATGCAATCTGTGTTTAAATATGATCAGCATTGGCTAATTTCTCATAATGGGCCTGAAAAGCTAATAAACAGGAGAGTCTCAAAGAAACAATATTTCTGTCATAAAGGCTTTTATGACAGAATCAGAACAATTTACATTTCTTTGTGTAAGCGAGACATAAATCTGAATGTCATCAGCGTAACAGAGAATAAGCACTCCAGGATTCCTCAATATGGGGTCAAAGGAAGCAAATTTAAGGCAAAGAGACGGGGGGCTAAATCTGCGCCCTGTGGTGCCCCACAGAGGGGTGACGGTTTGTTAGGATGGAGCCAGTCTTATCTGTTCAGTTTGGACATCTAAACGCCTGCTGGGTGTAACAGAAAGTATGGAGGTTAATCAAAGTGACCTGCATTCAGATATGAATGATTTTAATTAAAAACTAAAAGTTCATCAACTTCCTCTCAGTAACGACACCTGACAGTAACTTTCCATACCGGTCAGACTCTGGCTGCAGGCCTTCAGAGTGAAGCGTCCGTCCCAGAGCTGCAGACGCTGCAGTCAGGAGAGGATTCCACGTCTCCATCCATTCCCATCACCTGACAAATCATCTAAAGCTTCCACATCGTCTGAGAAGATAATCCCTTCAGACTGAGATTATCACCTCCTGGACGACCTTGGAGCCTTCACCCAGTGACCGGCTCTGCTTCTGTCTGTCTGACCTCCACATCACGTCTCACTGAGGACGTTTCACTTTAATCCCACTTCTCTCAGCTGACCTCATGTCAGTACAGCATGAAGCAGCTGAAACTCTCCATCAATATGGGGATGAACATACTGATGACTTTGGGAAAAAGAATCCACTTCTGTCCAAGAAGACCACCAAGGACAGACCACCAAGGACCAAATCTTCCATTGTTGTAGATGTTAAAGACCAGAACTTTTGGACCTTTGGTCAGAAAACCAGACCTGAACCCCAGAGATTAGTCATGGAAATGCAGCTGAAGAAACAGAAGAAATGAAAGATCACCTTCAGCCTGGATCTGATCCACCAGTCCATGTTCACCATGATGGACAGAAATACAGACGTTAAGAAGAAGATCCAGACTGGACACACCAACTGGTCCCATCAGTTACTATGGAAACAGATAATACCCCATCACTCTCTGTCCAGATGGGTGGATTCAGTCATTAAGATGGAACTAAGCCCCTTTTAAAAGCAAAGCTCCACCAAGGTGGGCGGAGCTAAGAGACATTGAGGGGCGTGGCCAAATGTGAGGATGAGTGGAGGGTGAAGTGGGCTGTGGTCAGGAGGAGGGAGCACTGCTCCCAAATTAGCATCTATGTTGCTATATTTAGTGTCTTTTCAGACCCTGTAGAGACTTTTATTAAAAAATGTGACTATAACAAATCTAGCGGGTTTTTTCTGCGTTATTGGAGATTTTTATGGCAACATGTGAAAGCAGGTGTTTCTGAACCACTGCGTTTGTCTGAGTGAGACGGTTTTATACGCTGGGCTGTGTGATGTAAAGCTAAACTGCTGGAACCAATAGGAAAATTCAACTGCAGTAGCCACAGTTCAACCTAAAGAGGGCAGCACTGAGACGGTTTCAGGCAAAATATTGCAGAATTTAAAAAGTTTACACAGAAATGTCAAGCAGAACCTTAGATAACCTATTTAGATCGTTTATTAGCAAAAAAAAGTTGCTTTTAGGTTTTACTACTCTTTATGGATGCAACAGGGCCAAAAACCTCCTATAAAACACAAACAGACTCTGAAGTGAAGGAGAGCTTCATGCATTTCCAGGTTTAACTAACTGTGAAGAGAAAACGGGAACAAAGACCCGGTTGTTTCTGTTCTCTGGCTGCAGCAGCCTGCAGGAGGGTTCTGGTGTTCTGGAGTGATTATAGACACCATGGGTCCGATGTCTTCCGGGCCCAGGCTATAAAACCTCTCTGGTATGAAACCTTTAAAGTTCTGTGGAAGCGTGAGGCAGGATCCAGAGACAAAGCTATGAGAGGCTTGTCCTGTGGTCCATTTCACCAAATATGGAAACGGAGAGATTTCCAGCTCTGCAGCTGAAGTCCAGGAGAAACTGTCAGAACTGAGCCGGTCCACTGCTGCCTTTACAGGAACCAGAGCAGAACTTATTCCATGCTGTTGTTTCCTCCTGGTGGACCTGAAACCACAGAGGCTCCTTCATGACAGAATCGATTCTCCACCATCTCAGGATTCAATCTGAGTTTTCTATCAGAGCTCAGCCGGCCTGCAGCTCAAACAGCAGCTTTTACAGACCACACAGTTACATAATGCAGTAAAAAGAATGTGTCATGGCGTCCTGTGTTTAATAAATGTCCTCGCTTCGATGCGCCGACGTCAGCAGCTGTTTTCAGAGCCAATCAGCTCACAGAAGCAGTTTGGGAACACTGGAAGCAGAAACTAAGCTGGAGTCTCCAGAAAGGAGAAACTCTCAGTTATAACTGTTCACATGCTGAGCAGCAGTAGCAGCAGCAGCAGCAGCAGCTAGCTTCAATGAGCATCAGCTAACTTCACTGAGCATCAGCTAACTTCACTGAGCAGCAGCTAGCTTATTTTCAGAAATCTGGAAATCAGGTTGCATTCACACCAGCCCTGGTTCAGTCTGATTTAATGCCTCCATCTCCATCCAGGCTGCTCCAGGAAACATCCCAACACCACCAGAGTGAACTCCAAGGTCAGGTGCTAACCAGCTGCTAGGAACCACCAGCATGTCGACAGTCACACGCAGCAGTCTGCTGGGGGTCAAAGGTCCTGGCTGGGATCACCCCACCAGACTAACACTTTCAGGTGCTCAGGTTTAGGTGATAAGAGCGAATACATCAGTCGGGATCAATGATCCTCGCTCTGCTATCGGCTGCCATCGATGCGGCAGCGCGGCGCAGTCGGAGGGTTTTTCCACGGCGCCTCGGTCAGCTCCGTCAGGTCGATAGGAGCTGCAGGCCTGTTTGATGGTAAACACTGATGGAGCTGCTCAGCATGCATGCCTGTAAACACCAGAGTGTTGCCAAAGACGCAACTGTTGCTGTTTGGGTTTTAGTTACGTCAGTTTGTGAATCCATCCTCCAGAGTCGCTTCAAAGGTCAGAGGGCAAATCACAAAGAAGAGCAGATTCTAGTTGGAGTCTGACTTGTCTCCATATGGAAACAAAATCATTCACACTCTGTGGTATAAACTTTATGCTAACCCTGACTTCATGAAGCTCCAGAAAGAAACAGAAAGTTTGTTTCCTTTGTAGGTTTTGCTGTTTTAACCTGAAAAGGCAAAAGAAAAAATGAAGACATCTTTCTTTAGGACTTCAGAGTCACTACTGGTGCTCAGTTTGAGTAAATGTCCAATATTTTACCTCCACATTGGGTCTATTTCAAGTACAAATGGACCTGGATGGAGTGGAGATGGAGATCACCGGAGTTTGTTGGTGTTGAAGGGATGATGATGATGATTTGGACCCATTTTACATCCACTGGATCTGGAACCATCAACTTCTCCATTTATCAGGGTATAAACCCGGGAGCACCAACTGCAGCCCTCCAGGGTTTGAGTCCTGCAGGTTTCCAATCTGAAGTCCAAACATCACATCTAAAACCTGCAGGACGCTGGCCCTTTAAGACCACAGTCGCCCTCCTCTGATCTGAACCAGTTCTTCTCTTGGTTCCAGTTTGAATCAGTTCACCTGTTTAACCATGTCATCCTGTTACTGTTGAGCTTTAATTATACCACATTAACAGATAAACTGCTTTTTGACTCATTCTGCCCTTTGCAGCTACAACATGTCAAAACTCTGCTGGAGATAAATGAGTTGAAGAAGCAGGGGCCCGAGCATTGATAAGGAAACCGAGTGGCGATGATGAAATTCTGCGATAAAATGGGAGTGGATGACTGAAAAAGAGATAAGATATCAGCAGCAGAAGATAACCTAAATCTGAAGCATTTCTAGAAGTTTGTGTTGTGGTTTTATCTACATGTGAACCAATTCAGAGGAGCAGGGGCCTTAAAGTTCATCCAGGACGGATTTCTGTCACCGTTTAAAGAGAAATGTTCAGTGACGTTTGTTGACCCAAACCAGTCAGGACCTGTTGCACCTCCTCTGGATTCTCTGATGGCTTCAACTCTTTAAGAAACATCTTTATTGTTCAGTTCAAACATGTCATCTTTTCTAGTTTCCACAAAAGATTTCCAGTTGGACTGAGATCCAGCAACCTGCTGACCATAATGTTGAGTTGACCTACCTTTGCAGGTGAAGAAAGTATTTGCTCCTGGACGTTCTTCAGTGGAAACCTGAGATGATGTCCAGGTAGGTCCAGGTCAGACTCACAGTACTGGACCTTCAGGCCAATAATCATCTTTCTGATCCTTTAATCCAGTGTGTTTCAACCCCGGTCCTAAAGGCGCTCTGCCCTGCAGGTTTCAGAAACTGATTCGCATGTCTTCAATTGATGGCTGATTAACAGGTTTTGCTGACTTCCAGTGGTCTGAATGGTGTGTGTTGAAGCAGGTGGAGATCTAAAACATGCAGGCCAGTGTGCCTTGAGGACCAGGGTTGGGAAACACTGGATTAACCTGCATGAGTTTGATGGGAAACAGATGAGTCAGCAGCTCTGCAGGTTTGTTCCTGATGCATTCATTCTTTCATCAACCTCCATCTTCCTGTTATGGTTTTGATGGTTCCTGATGTTCAGTCCACATGGTTTTCACATGCATTCAAGGTACAAAACGGAGGTTTATAGGTGGACCAGAGTTTGTGTTTTGGTTCACATCTCCCCAAACGAACCGGATTTCTAGACAAACGAACTGGAGTTGGATTAAAACAAACATGGCTGCTGTCAATGAATCCTCAGTTCTTTCCCCAGTTAAAGCCAACAGTTATTATATCTGTGTAAAAGGTAGATGTTGAAGGTGTAATCTTTTTTTCTCTACCTGATCTGATAACAGAGTGATGTCAGTAGAGACAACATCATTTATTTTGTGTTTTTACCTGAGCCGTGATAATCTCTGGCTCAGTCAGTCCAACTATTGAGCCTCCACAACAACTTTCACCTCCATCCTGCGTCTCTTCTGCTGTTTCATGTTAACTAATAATAGATATAAACCATGAGGCGATCATTCTCCGCTGTAATAAACTGTAATCAACACCAACTGCTGCCTCTAACGGAGCGGTTCCTGGCTCTGCCCTCACCTCACCATGCTGCGCTGCTGGTCCCGTCATTCCCGTCTTCCTGCGGCTGCAGCCAGGATCCTGTAATGCGATGCGGCCTGTTCATCACGCCCGCTCCACGCCGTGGCAGCGTGATCAGCTGGAGAGCCTGGACTGCTGCCAGCAGAGCGGCTTACGCCGGCCAGCTACATATTCACAGCTCTGACCTCAGGCCAACCTTGATCCATCCAGCCGTGGATTCCAGCTGCTTCACTTCGGACTCAGTTTATTTTTACCACTGACCTATTTAAACTGGAGCTGAACAATCGCTCACAGCTTTTGTTCTCTGCCTCCGGTTAAATCCATCATGAGTTACAAAACGATTTGAATCGTAACAGATGGAAGAGACGTGGATTAAAAATGACATTGAATTGATTCCAGGAGATTATATAACATCCAAACGCAGCAGCCATGCAGACTGATGTCCTGCAGTCTGATCACTTCCTGGATTCTGATCACTTCCTGCATGTTTCTGACGAAAGCCGATTGATTCAAACAACTAGAAGATGAAAACCTTTAAAGGGAAACTTATTTGTTTCAGTAAAACATCAAACTGGTTGTGGGAACAGTTAGTTTGATGGTTTTCTGACTGACTGGTTCCAGTTCTACTGGGATGACTGTTTCCATTATGACTCTGCCGTCGTTTATCGGCTTGTTAGCAGGTTTCTGTGGTTCTGAGCGGGAACTGCTGATGAGCTGACGGTCATCTGAACCCCGGGTCAGCCGACCCCAGGGTCACATTTCTGATGTCAACATGGAGAAAAGCAGCAGCAGCAACTAAAATAAGACTGAAGGAGCAGAATCAGAGGCTGCAGTGAAAGTCTCAAAGATAAACATTCATTGTTATTTATTCATAGTTATTATAAAATGTTCCTTTTTTTATCTAATACTATCATATGTTATGTTTATCTTCTATATGTTTTTATCATATTTTTTGTTACTCATATATTAGGTATTTATTGTTATTTTCATCTTTAACTTTTTTTACACTTTATCTCAGTTTCAAATTCTTGTATCTTATTTTTTGACGTTAAACAGCAACACTAAACAATGCTACATTGATAAATACCTTACTGTTAGTTGTGTTTTGTATGTTTAAATATTTCTGACCTTTCTTTAGCCTCTTGTGTTTCTTGCAGTGTTTTTGCTTCAGAACCAGAACCGTCGCTGCTCTGATGGAGTGAAAACACGAAAAGCTCCCAGAGCCTCTGATTCATCCGCATGCCTGAGCTTCTTGTTGCTTCTGTTTGTTTCTGGGAGGAAACATAAATGACTCTTTGTTTGGTGGCTGCGACACAAACTGACAGACTGGAACCGATCCACGTGAGTCGGGCCGACACAGAGAGTCTTTCTGAAGAGACAGAGACACAAAAGACTCTTCAAATTAACACAATTTAAAAATCACCCCAAACAGCTGACGGCAGCCACGTATTAGTTATTCTATTTTCATATCTTTTGAAGTAAACAAAGTCCTTCTTGTTTCCCTTTAGACGAGTCAGAAACGATTCGTTCCAGGGACGTTTCTCCAGGACAGAATGAAGTTTGGATCATTTCAACATGAAGTTCCTGAAAACTGCTGAGGTGCGTTCACTGCTCTGCAGCTTTTACACTCACACTGGATGATTGAGCCAAAAACATCTCTGAGGTGAACAAAGGATCCGGGGATTCCTGGGTAGTTTATGTGTCTGCAGGGTTTCCTGTTGATCTGAGGGGTTAAAGATTGGAAATATATATTTACATCTGATATAAAATGGGAGTGAATGAGAGTCTGGGTGTCTCTCTGCACTCTGGGCTGATTTAAACGATACGTCCTACAGAGGAAGACACCCTGAGGGAAGAAGAGCAGAAAAACCTGCAATACATGTAAAAAATGTACAGAACCGAAGAGATGAAAGGAGTTTAAACACAAAAGTTTCTGAATTTTTAACAGGGTTAGAATCCAGGGTGTGGCTTTAACTTTTTATCTAATCAAATTTAACTTTTATTATATGAAAAGGAGGAGCATCGTTCACACAGCCCAGTCCAGTCCGCTTCAGTCCAACTCCAGTCCGCTTCGGTCCAACTCCAGTCCGCTTCGGTCCAACTCCAGTCCGCTTCGGTCCAACTCCAGTCCGCTTCGGTCCAACTCCAGTC